>WFAB01003104.1:0-21104 GCA_018977245.1 Lethenteron camtschaticum | reverse complement strand
CCACGAGGAGGATGATGATGAGGAGGAGGAGATTCCACTTTAATCCGGCATGGAAAGAAGCGGCTGGAGTCCATGTTCGAGGTCTCGGGCTCAAAGCCGGCACATCTGAGAAAAGCAAGTCAACCCCTGATTGTCGGTCATCGTCCCGGGCTGCATTCTCGTTTAGCCCCCGGGTGGGCGAAAAGTTCTCTAGACTTGAAGCTTTCGTGACTGCAAGGATTCATATTCTTAGGTTTGTTTCGGTAAAGTCACGTAGGTAAAAATTTAAAATTAAAATTAATAAAAGTAAAATAAAATGTAAAAATAAAAATAATATAAAATAAAGCTTGTGTTGCCTCCGAAACGTCGTGATTTTTTTTTTTATTTTACTTTTATTAATTTAATTTTATTTTTTACCTACGTGACTTTACCGAAAAAACCTAAGAATATGAAAAGTTCTCTCTCTCAAGGCTGATCCCCGGGGGGTGGGGGTGTGAGTTGTGAGTTGGGCGACAATAATCCCCTCCGTTCGTACGGATTAACAACGGCAGATTAAAGAGCAACTTTATAATTTGTTATCCATTCACTCGCTTGTTCGAAAGGCTGAGCGGAAGTCGTCCGCTCCTCCTTTAAAGGAGTCAAGGACGGTGGCAGCAGTAAGCAGCAGCAGCAGCGGAGTGTTTGCGATGCGACCCGACGAATCCTTGAAGCGCCGGTTCGCGTGACGACTTCGCCTGTTCCGCGAACGCCGCTCGCCAAAGCGGCCCCACTCACCGCACGGACGCTCATCGCCGTCGTCCGCAAGCCCACCCGCGTCTCCCGCGCCGGGCGCACCCGCGGCCGAGGGAGAAGCCGCCGCATATATCCCATCGTCCCCAGCCTCCGCGCGGACAGCAGCAGCTCCCGGCTCAGGCCGCTGAACAGAGCGAGCAGCACGTCCACCAGCCCTCCCAGCGTCACGTCGCCCGGGAGGAGGCGGCCGCGTCATCGTGGTGCTCGTCGCCCCGCAGGGCCTTCACCACCTGCCGCAGCACGGCGTAGAAGCCGAAGGGCAGGCGGTCGCGCGCCGCGGCCAGCAGCTCGGCCCGCACGAGGCCGTCCCCGACGCAGGCGCGCAGGACCCCGTAGTCCCGGATGCCCAGCTCCGAGTCCATGGCCCGGGCCACCTCCTGTTCACGCCCTGCGCCTCCAGCCACGCCGGGAAGTCGTCCGTCGGCTCCGGCGGCACCGGGGCGGACACCGCACACGCCATGCTGGTGATGATAATGCTGTGGGGAGATGATGGGTTTACATTATAGAGCGGAGTTGGATGTGAGAACGTCTTACGTCGAGATGCTGTCGCCAAGTTGCTCACGGTGACATTGGAAGATACATTTGCACACAGCGTTGGTGTACGGTAATTTTTTCTGCAAAATTTTGCTGTCTTTTCTTGGATTTTCTGTTTGCGCTCAGTCACATATTCACTTTAAGATGTTTTTTGTTCGTGTTTTTGTTTTTTGTTTGTTGCGGTTGCACCCGATTCAAGAGCCGAATGGCTCACAGGGCTACACCTAATACATGAAACTTGAAACTTGAACAAGGCTGAGGCATGAATATTATTGGAGACATCTTCTTGGTTCTTTCGGTAAAGTCACGTAGAAGGGAAGTAAAGTAGCCGAAACGTCGTGAGAATTATTTCATCATGTTTTATTTTTATTATTTATTATTTCCCTTCTACGTGACTTTACCGAAAGAACCAAGAAGTTGAATCCCTGCAGTCACGAAACTTTAAATCGAAATCATTGGAGACATCGGTCATCTTAGATGTGCGCATGTATGTGCACGCCATGCTGGGTTTTCATTTTGGGCAACGCAGCCCCACGAGGAGAGATTGTGAGGGTTCGTGACGGCTGGGCGGATCTGTCGGACACGAACTTTCTGTTTGCTTGGTTCTTTCGGTAAAGTCATCACGTAGAATGGAAATAATAAAATAATAAAAATAAAACATGACATCATTCTCACGACGTTTCGGCCACAACGCAAGCAGCCGTCCTCAGGTGGAGAACAGGTCTGTCGGAAAGACAGCGTCTGAATGAATAAATATACGCTGCCAAGCCTGGTGTTGTTTCATTCAGACGCTGTCTTTCCGACAGACCTGTTCTTCACCTGAGGACGGCTGCTTGCGTTGTGGCCGAAACGTCGTGAGAATTGTATTATGTTTTATTTTTATTATTTCCCTTCTACGTGACTTTACCGAAAGAACCAAGAAGATGAATCCCTGCAGTCACGAAAGAAGCTTCAAATCGAAACGAACTTTCGGCTCCCTCTTGAGCGTTCCTTTTGCCGAACCTGTTTGACGCGCGTAGAAAAAAAAGGGGAAACGTGAAGGTGAGAAGGCAGCCGTGAAGATTGTGTGAGTGTCAGGCAAGCGCGTTCAAGGCGGGGAGTTCTTGCAACAACAACAACAACAAAAAACAACGCTTTGGGACCAAATCTGTGATTTGAAAAATCCTATTACTTTCTTGTTGGAATTGTTTTTTTTTTATTGTTATAACTTTATTTCTTTAACTTAACAATCGTTCTACGTTTGATTGTTCTGTTTCGTTTCGATTTAAAGCTTTCGTGACTGCAGGGATTCATCTTCTTGGTTCTTTCGGTAAAGTCACGTAGAAGGGAAATAATAAAAATAAAACATAATAAAACAATTCTCACGACGTTTCGGCCACAACGCAAGCAGCTGTCCTCAGGTGAAGAACAGGTCTGTCTTATCGACAGAATTTATTAATCGAACAGAACAGGTCTGTCTTATCGACAGACCTGTTCTTCACCTGAGGACGGCTGCTTGCGTTGTGGCCAAAACGTCGTGAGAATAATTTTATTATTTTTTCCCTTCTAATAATAAAAAAAACATAAAAACATTTATTTTATTATGTTTTATTTTTATTATTTTATTAAACATATTTTATTGTTTTATTTTTATTATTTTATTATTTCCCTTCTACGTGACTTTACTGAAAGAACCAAGAAGATGAATCCATGCTGCAGTCACGAAAGCTTTACATCGAAATTTGTTCTGTTTCGATTAAGAAATTTTAATAAATACGTGTTGGGAGAAATGAACGTCTTTTAAGTTTTCATCCCTTGTACATCGTGCTACTCATTGACATGCTAATTTCTCTAACCCCTCCCCCTCTCTCCGCCCCCGCCCCCCCCCCTCTCTCTATTTAAGGCCTCGACACAGAGGCGTGGTTTCTCTGTGTGCCTATGTTTGTGCTCTCTCTATGTATCTCTGTGATATCTGTCTCTACTTATATGTCTGTCTATATGTTTCTGGTTCTGTGTTTTATCTCTCTCTCTCAAATTTTTGCATTCTCAGGAAGAACGTATCAACCAGATAGGGTGTTGACCGTTATGTTATCTGACTCTCTGTTGTATTACATTACATTTCTAAGTATACTAGATTTGTGTTTCTATTTCATTTATACCTGATTACGATGAGTGCTTGTGTTGCAATCGAAACGTCGTATGCTAGTATTTAAATTTCGATTTAAAGCTTTCGTGACTGCAGGGATTCATCTTCTTGGTTCTTTCGGTAAAGTCACGTAGAATGGAAAGAATAAAATAATAAAAATTAAACATAATAAAACAATATAATAAAATAATATAACAAAATAATATAATAATATAATATTTTATTATTTTATTACTTCCCTTCTACGTGACCTTACCGAAAGAACCATGAAGATGCTAGTATTTAATTTAATTTATTATTTTATCTTTACACGTGACTTTACCGAAAGAACCAAAGAATACTCCCTTGCACAGATTCATTAAATTCTGTCACAGGCAGGAGGAGAGGGGGGGGGCTCCTACAGCAACGCGGCTTGCCTCACACACGCACCAGCAGGGGCGTGTGGAGCAGTTGCAGGGCCTGCGCCTTCAACCCGTGAACTCTCATCGCAGAGCCACTCACGTCTCTCACCTGGCGAAGGTGGGGGTGGTGGTGGTGGGGTGGTGGTGGTGGTGGGGTGGTGGTGGGGGTGGTGGTGGTGTGGGTGGTGGGGGGTGGTGGTGGTGAGGGGGGTGGTGGTGGGGTGTGGGTGGAGGGGGGGGGGGGGGGGTGTGGGTGGAGGGGGAGGTGGTGGTGGGGGGTGGTGGTGGTGGTGGGTGGTGGTGGTGGGNTGGTGGTGGTGGTGGGGGGTGGTGGGGGTTGGTGGGGGTGGTGGTGGTGGTGGTGGGGGGGTGGGTGGTGGGTGGTGGTGGTGGGGGTGGTGGTGGGGGGTGGTGGTGGGGGTGGTGGTGAGGGGTGGTGGTGAGGGGGTGGGGGGTGGTGGTGGTGGGGGGGGTGGGGGTGGTGGTGGTGGTGGTGGTGGTGGTGGTGGGGGGTGGTGGTGGGGGGGGGTGGTGATGGTGGGTAGTGGTGGGTAGTGGTGGGTGGTGAGGGGGGTGAGTGGGGGGTGGTGATGGTGGTGGTAGTGGGTGGTGATGGTGGTGGTAGTGGGTGGTGATGGTGGTGGTAGTGGGTGGTAGTGGGTGGGTGGTGGGGGGGGTCTCGTGCTGTAGTTGACCACCTCTCCTCCTCTTCTCACCTCTGCAGATTCCACACGGGAGGGACCGCGCGCATTTGACTCGCGTGGAGCAGCGGGGGGGGGGGGCGGTGACGTGGGCTGAGGCTGCAGGGTCCGCGGCGATGTTCCCCGCTCAGTGGCCGCTCGCGAGCACCGGTGCGTGATTGACAGCGCGGACAAGCGGCAATGTCTACTCATCAGCATCATCACTGATCATCATCATCATCATGAACATCATTATCATCATCATCAACATCATCAATGATGATCATCATCATCATCACACTCATCATCATCACTCGTCATCATCAACATCATCATCAGTGGTGATGATGATGATGCTCGGTCAATGGCCTGCAGGGTCAACAGCGGCGTGGTGTATTCCGCAAATATGGCCGACTGTGAGGGCGGGCACAAGCCGGCGTGAGTAGGTTAAACGTTGAGTTTTATAAGGGCACCACGGGGTGACCAGCCCCTCCCCACCCAGCCCCACCCTCCCTCCCACCCAGCCCCACCCCTCCCCACCCAGCCCCACCCAGCCCCACCCCTCCCATCCCACCCCTCCCACCCCACCCAGCCCACCCAACCCTCCCACCAGCCCCACCCCTCCCACCCCACCCAGCCCTCCCCACCCAGCCCCCCCACCCCCCCCACCCAGCCCCACCCCTCCCACCCCACCCAGCCCCCCCACCACCCAGCCCTCCCCACCCGCCCCTCCCCACCCCCTCCACCCAGCCCCTCCCCACCCTCCCCTCTCCACCCAGCCCCACCCTCCCCACCCAGCCCCTCCCACCCTCCCCACTCAGCCCCTCCCCACCGTCCCTCCCCACCCATCCTCCCCTCTCCACCCAGCCCCACTCCTCCCATTTTTGGATGCACGACGGACGGACGGACACAAGAATCCCCTGTGGGCTGGTGGAACCAGGTGGTTCCTACCAGTAAAATAGCTCAATAGGCTCGGTGAGCCTAAGCTGGTAAAATAAAAATTAGTTTAATTGAGTCTGTGGTCTCCGTGGATCTCTGTGCGTTCAGAGTATTTGACTGAATTTCGATTTGAAGCTTTCGTGACTGCAGGGATTCATCTTCTTGGTTCTTTCGGCAAAGTCACGCAGAAGGGAAGCAACAAAACAACAAAACAACAAAAATAAAACATAATAAAATAATTCTCACGACGCCTCGGCCACAACGCAAGCAGCCATCCTCAGGTGAAGAACAGGTCTGTCGATAAGACAGAGTTTTGTTGCTTCCCTTGTGCGTGACTTTGCCGAAAGAACTAAGAAGAAGTATTTGACTGCTAAACATTTCCACGCGACGACCATTAGCTACTTTTTTGAGCTGTCATTTGTGATGTCCGGGCGTTACCTGGTAAAAAAAAAAATTTGTTTAATTTACATCATTAGACCTCTTTGCCAGTACCAAAATATAATAATAGGGGGTTTTCCCCTTTTTTTCTGGCAATTAAACTGAAACATTTTTACAAGGAATCATGTGTGCATTAACTTGCGGTCACAATGCAAACAAAGACACACTCTGATAATAAACGATAATATATTTATATACCAATCAGTTTCAGTGACAATGCATATATTATCAGAGTGTGTTTTTGGTTTGCATTTTGATCACAAGTATTGCGGTTAATGTAGACATGATTCCTTGTAACTAAAAGTTTCAGTTTTGCTGCAGAAAAAAGGGGAAAACCCCCTATAAGTAGTATTCTAATTGAGTCTGTGGGTCTCTGTGGATCTCTATGCGTTCAGAGCACGTGGCTGCTAGAAATTGCCCACGTGACGTTGATAACCCCACTTCGTTCGGCTATCATTTGTGACGGACGGGTCACTGGTGAGAAAGAGCTAAATAGGCTCAGTTGAGCCTTAATTGATCAACTAAAAAAAGGTTATTTTCGTTAGCAGTGTCAGCGCTTGTAGAGGAAAGGCCGTCGTCCCGGGTCGTACCGGAGCTCGCACCGTTCAGATCCTGCTGGGCTTTGAACGTGAACCACCTCGCCTGGCACGCAGACAAAGGAGGTTGTGGAGTTTCAATTTTGTTCTAGATTTGAAGCTTTCGTGACTGCAAGGATTCATACTCTTGGTTATTTCGGTAAAGTCACCATGTAGGTAAAAAATGAAATTAAAATTAATAAAAAATAAATAATAACAAGTAAACCCGTAAAAACAAAGTTTTTCACTATAAATCCTTTATATGCGTGGCATCGGGGCGGCTAGAGTCCTCTCGTCCTCCGGCTTTAGATGGGTCAGATGATTGTCTGGCAGCATTAAACAATTGGTAATAAATATTTTAAAAAAATTCCCTAAACAGTGTAAAATTTAGGAAAATTTTTTTCACGAAAATCAATTGTCACGCACAACGAGTCTGTGTGCAAAATGTCAGCTCGATTGGATCACGGGAGTGGGTTAAAAANCGACCGAAAGATTTGCACGGTCCTAAGCAAGCAAGTGAACTTAATATAAAGGATTTAAAAATCACGACGTTTCGAGGCAACACAAGTCTCCGTCATCAGGTGGGACCGTCACAGCCAGATTGCTGCATTTGTTCACAAAGCGCTGCAAGTTCCTAGCTGGGCCACGGGGAGGCGCTGTGGTGTCGGTTTCAACGCCGTGGGGCCTCCAGAGGAGTATTATTTTGGGGTTTTCGGTAAAGTCACGTAGGTAAAAAATAAAAATAAATAAAAGTAAAATAAAAATAAAATAAAAATCACGACGTTTCGGGACAACACAAGCTTCCGTCTTCAGGTGGAACCGTCACAGCACGACTGCTATTCAAGTGAATGAGAAAATCCAGGAGACCCGACCCCGCATATATACTGGTTGAGGTGCGGCTGAAACTACGGCTAGTCTACATCGGAGGAGAGCTGAGCGATGAATCGATCTCAAATCGAGATCGCAATTTGAAACGAACGCGATCAGCAAAATTCGCAATGGCTGCGATTTTTTTGGCGATTTTAAAAGTCTCGATTAATTTCTTATTGGAATTGTTTAATTTTGTTATTGTTATAACTTTATTTATTTGACTTAATTGTTTCGATTTAAAGCTTCGTGACTGCAGGATTCATGTTCTTGGTTTTTCGGTAAAGTCATGTAGAAGGGAAATAATAACAGAGCTGTCGGAAAGACAGCGCCTGTTTTTCACCTGTGGACGGCTGCTTGCGTTGTGGCCAAAACGTCGTGAGAATTATTTTATTATGTTTTTTATTTCCCTTCTGCGTGACTTTACCGAAAGAAGCAAGAAGATGAATCCCTGCAGTCACGAAAGCTTTAAATCGAAACATGCACACGGCTCGAACACAATTCCAACCTCCAACTCTGAATATCCAGCACGCTGTCTCCCCTCTCTGTCTCTCTGTGGCGTCTCTGTTCAACGCCGAGTTGTAGTAGCAGGCCTCTCGCGACCAATAGCACATTCCTGCGGAGGGAGCTGGTAGGAACGTTGGGTTGCTCGGTCAATGGCCAGGGTCAACGGCGGCGTGGTGTATTCGCAAATATCCCGAATGTGAGGGCAGGCACAAGCCGGCGTGAGTAGGTTAAACGTTGAGTTTTATAAGGGCACCACGGGGTGACCAGCCCTCCCCACCCACCCCCACCCCTCCCACCCCCACCCAGCCCCACCCAGCTACTCCCACCCTCCCCTCCCCACCCAGCCCCACCCTCCCCACTCAGCCCCTCCCCAACCAGCCCCACCCCTCGCACCCCCACCCAGCCCCACCCCTCCCCCCCACCCAGCCCCTCACTCCCCACCCAGCCCCTCCCTCCCCACTCAGCCCCTCCCCACCCAGCCCCCACTCCCCACCCAGCCCCTCCCCACTCTCCCACACCCCATTACCCCCCACCCCCCCCAGTCCCCCCCCTCCCCGCCCCAGTAGGTGACACAGCGGAGTGGAATTGACAACAACAACAACAGCAGCAGCAGCAGCAGGAGGAGAAGGATGATTGTTGTGGATGGACGCACGTGTCACTTTAATTATTTTAACAAAACAAATCAACGCGAACGACGCCGGACCCCGGGGGGGGGGCGGCATGGGGTGAAAGGGAGACGATACAAAAACACAAAAAAATCTCAACCAAAACAACAACAATCGTTTACTGCTGAATGTCACGTCAACACACAACAACAACAACGAGAAAACGAGTGATTCGCTTGCACGCAAAGAGGGGAAGGAGGACCCAGGTGACCCTTAAGACGCGAACCCACCCACCCACCCACTCGTTCCGTGCGTGCGCGCACCCCTAACGATGCTTCTGGTGTGTGTGTGTGTGGGGGGAAGACAAAGGCGGCCGGGCGTGGTCACTGGCCACCCACCCACCCCTTCTTCGTGTGCCACAATGCCGGCCGTCATAGGCGCTGCTACTCGCTAACGGCGCGTGGCCCCAACCATCTGTTAAGGCTGTGCGGGGGGGGGGGGATCTTTGTTTTTGAAACACCGATTTAAAAACAGAAATTATAAAAGGCGGCCGACGTGGCCCTTCAATGCCCCCCCACACCACCCCCTTGGGGCTACCGGTTGGCGTTGGGGGGGGAAGGTGAGGGGAGGGGTGAGAGATTTTACACCGGGGGGGGGAGGGAGTAGGTACGTGGGTGAGAGGAGCGTTACGCGGATGAGACGTAAGAGACATCGCAGCGACTGTGGGGGAGAGTTAAGTGAGCGGGGGCTCGTTCGGACGCGTCGCGGTCAGGAGGGGATGACGATGATAACGACGATGATGACAACAATGATGACGATGATGTCAACAATGACAATGACGATGATGACAACGACGATGATGACGACAACGACAATTACGAAGACGACGATTGTGATGACAATGATGATGACGACAACGACAATTACGATGATGACGATGGTGATGACAATAACGATCATGACAACGACGATGATGATGATGATGACGACAACGACAATTACGATGATGACGATTGTGATGACGATGATGATGACGACAACGACAATTACGATGATGACGATTGTGATGACAATGATAATGACGACGACAACGACAATTACGATGACGACGATTGTGATGACAATGACGATCATGACAACGACGATGATGACGATGACAACGACGATGATGACGATGACGATGATGACAACGACGGTGGGTGGATGGCCGTCGACCGCTCAAGACGGGCGGCGGCAGCGACGATGGAAAGGCGGCCCCAGGGGGGATCGGTCGACCCCTCGGGAAATGGAGCGGATGGAATCGGATCGACAGGGTGAGAGGTGACAGCGGTCAGGGAAGGTCTCCATCCAGCAGCGGATAGACCGTGGCTCAATGTCGTGGCGGTAAATGCCAATGGCGGGGGTAGAGTGGCATTGTCACGATGACCTTTTGACCCTGGAGACTGGCACAGGGAAGGAAGCGATGCCAATGGACGGGGGTACAGTGGCATTGATGACCTTTTGACCCTGGAGACTGGCAGAGGGAAGGAAGCGACCCCAATGGACGGGGGGTACAGCGGCATTGATGACCTTTTGACCCTTGGTGCCAGACCGTACGTAAAATACAATTCGGTAACGGGATTACAGTCTACGGTACAGTACGTCACAGTCCTACGGTATATGTACAATGCAGTACAGTTGTATATGGAATATTGACATTGTAACAAACAAAAAATGTACATGGTACCGAAAGGTGAGAGACGGGTTTCAAAANGCTCACGTTTAAAATTATACAAAACGGATTTCTCATTATGAACAGTACAAAATAATTATTTTTGGTAAAAAAAAAGAAATGTAGTGAATAACACGATCGTAATACTGATACGCCGGCAATACTGAAATTATAGTGCGAGGAGGATGACGATGACGACGATGATGACGACGATGACGACGATGATGAGGACAATGATAATGATGACGATGATGATGACGATGATGATGATGACGACGATGATGACGACGATGATGACGATGATGATGATGACGAAAATGATGATGACGAGAATGAGGACGACGACGATGATGACGACGATGACAACGACGACGATGACGACGACGATGATGATGACGATGACGACGATGACGACCTCGTGCTGCTGATGATGTACTCCTTAATTCAACCGTCGCAACCGTCGCAACCATCTTAACCACCACCGCCATCATCGCCGCCACAACCACCACAACCATCGCAAACCATCGCAACCGTCGCAACCACCACAACCGCCACAACCGTCGCAACCGCCACCGCCATCATCGCCGCCACAACCGCCACAACCGCCGCCGCCATCTCCGCGGGGTCTGAGCGTGGAGCTGGGAGGGGAGCTGAGCGTGGAGCTGGGAGTGGAGCTGAGCGTGGAGCTGGGGGGGGGGAGCTGGGAGTGGAGCTGAGCGTGGAGCTGAGCGTGGAGCTGGGAGGAGAGCTGGGGGTGGAGCTGGGAGTGGAGCTGAGCGTGGAGCTGGGGGGGGGGAGCTGGGAGTGGAGCTGAGCGTGGAGCTGAGTGTGGAGCTGAGCGTGGAGCTGAGCGTGGAGCTGAGTGGAGCTGAGCGTGGAGCCGGGGGGAGCTGAGCGTGGACCTGAGCGTGGAGCTCGGGTGGAGCTGGAGTGGAGCTGGAGGGGGTCTCACACGAACGAGTGCTCCTTGCTCAGCGCGGTGGCGGCAGCGGCGGCGTTGACGTTGACGGGCGCCACGAACGAGTGGTTGGTGACCGCCGAGGAGGAGACGGATCGCTCCGCCTTGTCGGCCGCCCCGTTGTTGGCGACGACGCTGGCGGCGATGACGTTGGCGACGCTGGTGGTCGCGTTGACGCTTGTGCTGGTGGCGCTGGCGGCGGCGGCGGCGCTGGCGGCGTCGACGCGTCGGCAGCAGAGCAGCCGCTTGAAGGTGGAGAGCATCTCCTTGTCGCGGAACGAGTAGATGACGGGGTTCATGGCCGAGTTGAACTCGGCCAGCAGCAGGAAGAACTTCTCGTAGGCGAGGATCTCGCACGACGGGCAGAACACGTCGAGCAGCAGGATCACCAGGCCCGGGGTCCAGCACACGATGAAGGCGCCTGTGGGGGCGGGGGGGAGTGGGGGGGGGAGTGGGGGGGTGGGGGGGCGGGGGGGGGAGGAGTGGGGGGGGGTGGAGGAGTGGGGGGGTGGAGGAGTGGGGGGCAGAGGGGGGGGTGGAGTGGGGGGTGGAGGAGTGGGGGGGTGGTGGAGGGGGGGTGAAGGAGTGGGGGGGGGAGGGTGGAGGGGGGGGTGGAGTGGGGGGGGGGCGGTGGGGGAGGAGTGGGGGGGCGGTGGAGGGGTGGGAGGGGGGAGGAGTGGGGGGGGCGAAAGTTAACAAAAGGCGACCGAGACGGACGAAGGAAGGGGGAAACGCTCGATCCCACATGGGCGCTTACAACAGAAGTAATATAATAAATAAATTATGAACACGCTTTTTAAGATGTACTAGTAATGGAAGAACTCCACGACTCCAGGAAGTGGCCCCGAAGCTTGCCGTCTGAACAGTTTGTGTTCAGATGTTCAAACAGCAAGAAGATGAACCCTTTTTGCCAGGGATCACGTCTGCATTCACCGCAATGCATTGTGGTGAACATGCCAACAGACGGCACGCTCTGCTAGTGTGTGGTGGTGGCATTGTCTTTGAAACTGATTGGTGGTCCACACCAGAGACAGCTTCGCCTGTTGACCTCTGGTCTAACACCGAGACGTGGCTCTAAGAAAGCTGTCTTTGGTGTGGACCAATGAGTCTCAAAGACAATGTCCATCATACATTCATTACACTGGTCAACACAAGGTATTCCGACGGTTTTAAGGTATTTTTTTTTACAGAGTTAGACTGATGGCCTTAATCTAAGTTGTCTTGTGGTTGTTGTTGTTGTTGTTTGACTTGCATCCCACTGGGATTTTTGCACAGGGTTGGTGTACGGTGATTTTTCTGCAATGTTTTGCCGTCTTTTCTTAGATTTTCTGTTTGCACTCAGTCACATATTCACTTTAAGACGTTTTCTTGTTCACGTTTTTGTTTTTTGTTTGTTGCGATTGCACCCGATTCAAGAGCCGAATGGCTCACAGGGCTATACCTAATACATTAACTTTGATGAACTTTGAACTTTGGGTGCTGATTCCAAATCTGACATCAGTTTTTGTCTATCACATCAGGTTTTTGAGATATCAAATATTGCATTTTCAATCAAAACTGCAGAAGAAAAACATTAAATAAATGTGGATATCTTAATTTTGGAGATTTCGTGACTGCAGGAATTATTCTTTGGTTCTTTGGTAAAGTCACGTATAAAGATAAAATAATAAATTAAATAATAGCATAATACGACTTTTCGATTGCAACACAAGCAATCATCATCAGGTATAAAAGAAATAGCAACAAAAATCTAACCAACTCTCTGTGTTGCATTACATTACATTTCGATATTTTGCTAGGTTATTTAATTTTAGTGTCTTTCTCCTAATTTTCAAGCTTGCGTACCGTACCACGTCGTTGTCCACTCATTGACATGCTATTTTTCTCTGCCCCTCCCTCTCTCCGCCCCGCCCCCTCTCTATATTTAAGGCCCGTCACAGAAACGACCCCTCTCTTTGTGCCGATACGTGTTCTCTCTGTGTATCTCTATGATGTCTGTCTGCTTATATGTCTGTCTATAGTTTTCTGGTTAGATTTTTGTCGCTATTTCTTTTATACCTGATGACGATTGCTTGTGTTGCAATCGAAACGTCGTATTATGCTATTATTTAATTTATTATTTTATCTTTATACGTGACTTTACCGAAAGAACCAAAGAAAAATGTGGATATCTACAAAAATAATATTATAAACACACTATCCTAAAAATACAGCGCCATATTTTAACACAAGCGTCCTGACTCGCAACAATTGCTCATAAGTGACAGAGTTATTTCGGGAAAATCAATGATGATAGAGAACACCACAAACTACAAACCCGTGTCGTCGGGTCGGGATCGAACCCACGACCCTGTATACCAGGAGGTAAAATCTCGCAACTGTGATGATGAGAGAGAGAGACACCACAAACTCAAAATATACAGCAGGTGTCAGGGTCGGATCGAACCCACGACCTCCTGTATACCAGGCGAGGTAGTTAACATCTCGCAACTGTGATGATGATGATGANAGAGACACGCAAACTCCAATATACAGCAGCAGGCGTCAGGGTCGGATCACACGACCTCCTGTACACCAGGCGAGGTAGTAACATCTCGCAACGTGATGATGATGATGAGAGACACCCAAACTCCAAATATACAAGGTCAGGGTCGTGATCGAACCCAGGCGAGGTAGTTAACATCTCGTCAGTGATGATGATGAGAGANGNGAGAGACACGCAAACTCCAAATATACAGCAGCAGGCATCAGGGTCGGAACCCACCAGGCGAGGTAGTTAACATCACGCAACTGTGATGATGATGANGAGAGAGACACCCCAAACTCCAAATACAGCAGCAGGCGTCAGGGTCGTGATCGAACCCACGACCTCCTGTATACCAGGCGAGGTAGTTAACATCTCCAAGTGATGGTGATGATGAGAGAGAGACACGAAACTCCAACTATACAGCAGCAGGTCGTCAGGGTCGTGATCAAACCCACGACCTCCTGTACACCAGGCGAGGTAGTTAACATCTCGCAACTGTGATGATGATGATAGAGAGACACCACAAACTCCAAATATACAGCAGCAGCGTCAGGGTCGTGATCGAACCCACGACCTCCTGCATACCAGGCGAGGTAGTTAACATCTCGTCATTGTGATGATGATGATGAGAGAGACGCCTCCAAATATACAGCAGCAGGCATCGGCAGGGTCAGGATCGAACCCACGACCTCCTGCCTACCAGGCGAGGTAGTTAACATCACGCAACTGTGATGATGATGAGAGAGAGACACTGCAATCTGCAACTATACAGCAGCAGGCATTGTCGGGGTCAGGATCGAACCACGACCGCCTGTATACCAGGCGAGGTAGTTAACATCTCGCAACTGTGATGATGATGAGAGAGAGACACCAAAACTCCAAATATACAGCAGCAGGCATCGTCAGGATCGAACCCACGACCTCCTGTATACCAGGCGAGGTAGTCAACATCTCGGTGGGTGGGGGGAGGGTCAGAGGAGTGGGGGCACAAACCGTCGGCACGCCCCCCCCCGAACCAACATTCTCGTGCAAAATAAATTCCACATTCCCAGGGCTGGATCCCGTCTGCATAATGCACGGGCATAATATGACTTTGAAACCCCGCGCCCACCTCCTACGCATTCCACAAGTAGTGACTAATCCCATATCTGCATTTCCCATAAATATGCTAAATTCCTCTTGATATGCAAATTCATTTGTCAAGGCGCTCTTCCCCTCCAACCCAGCTTAAATATACGCTCCAAGCGTGGGGTGTTTCATTCAGATGCTGTCTTCCCGACAGACCTGTTTCTTCACCTGAGGACGGCTGCTTGCGTTGTGGCCGAAACGTCGTGAGAATTATTTTATTATGTTCTATTTTATTATTTATTATTTCCCTTCTACGTGACTTTACCGAAAGAACCAAGAAGATGAATCCCTGCAGTCACGAAAGCTTTAAATCGAAAAGTAGTGACTAATCCCATATCTGCATTTCCCATAAATATGCTAAATTCCTCTTGATATGCAAATTCATTTGTCAAGGCGCTCTTCCCCCTCCAACCCAGCTTAAATATACGCTCCAAGCGTGGGGTGTTCATTCAGACGCTGTCTCCCCGACAGACCTGTTCTTCACCTGAGGACGGCTGCTTGCGTTGTGGCCAAAACGTCGTGAGAATTATTGTATTATTTTATTTTTATTATTTCCTTTCTACGTGACTTTACCGAAAGAACCAAGAAGATGGATCTCGTCTGTCCGTCCCACGACACCCCCTCCAACCCCACGCCGCCCAGGTCAATGCTCCCTCGCTCACACGGCGTCTCGTTAGCAGGTGAAGGCTGGTGGCGGTGGCTCGTGTGGTAGCAATTATGTCCCGCGTCGCACAGACGGACAGACGCGATCCGCTGGGTGCTCTCTCTCTCTCTTCTCTCTCTGCTCGATTTTAGTTTTTTACGATCGGAGGAAACAAGAAGATGGTTTTTAAATTTCGATTTGAAGCTTTCGTGACTGCAGGGATTCATATTCTTGGTTCTTTCGGTAAAGTCACGTAGAAGGGAAATAATAATAAAACATAATAAAATAATACAATTCTCACGACGTTTCGGCCACAACGCAAGCAGCCGTCCTCACAGGTGAAGAACAGGTCTGTCGGAAAGACAGCGTGAATGACAAAAAAATTAATAATAAAAATATAAAACGAGAAAAATTCTCACGACGTTTCGACTGCAACACAAGCAATCATCATCAGGTGTGACATCCACGGCAAGAAAATTAGAAAAAATTTGTTTTTCAAATTTACAAATNTAAAACAATAAAAATGCTCACGACGTTTCGACTGCAACACAAGCAATCATCATCAGGTGTGAAACCCACGGCAAGAAAATTGAAAAATTTGAAAAGCCACTTTTTTCAAATTTTCTTGCTGTGGATTTTACACCTGATGATGATTGCTTGCGTTGCAGTCGAAACGTCGTGAGAATTGTTATTGTTTTATATTTTGATTATTTTATATTCCCTTCTACGTGACTTTACCGAAAAAACCAAGAATATTAATAAGTGTAAAAAAGGTGTCAGTTTTGTTGCCAGATAGAAGGGTAAAAACCAATTGTCATATTTTTTATTGGCAAATGAGATTCCAATGGTGTAAATGCTTACCCGAGCTCTCATACTCTGATGGTGCATTGTCTTTGAGTTGTGCGCCTTTTGGCGTCATCTGGTCCAACACCATGTGAGACTAGGCTCTAAGGAAAGCTGTCTCGGGTGTGACCAATCAACTTCAAGGACAGTGCATATCATTATCAGAGTTATGTTTTTGTTTGCATTACGACTGCAGGTATTGTGGTCTATGCAAACATTACTCCTCGTAAAAAGGTGTCAGTTTTGTTGCCAGAGAGAAGGGTAAAAAACCAATTATCATATTTTTTACTGGCAAATGAGGTTCCAATGGAAGAAGATGCTCGTTTTATTCGGCATTTTTGCTTCGTTCATCATTTCGTTTTTTTTCCCCATTGCTTTGCTTAATGTGCTCCCACCCCCCACCCTACACGTGTTTAATTTAAAGATTTTAGCTATTTTGCCATTGTGCAACAGAATCAATCTGTGCTACTTTCTTCGTAGACACAAAACATCAACACGGAGAATCACGCCAGAGGTCGCAACCGGGTACCCAATACCCGTACCCTACCCGATACCCGGCTACCCGTACCCGGCCGGGTACGGGTACCCGTTTGCGACCCTGGTGCGCCGGGTACCGGTACGGGTAGACCGTGAGTCACTGGTGAGTCACCGTTTGTCACTCATTTCCCAACGTCTTGTCTCTTCTCACAATTCAAGTTCCTAGAATCAACCCACCCGCGCCTGCAACATGGCTTCATCCCAGAGGTCGCAATCAGGTACCCGATACCCGTACCCTACCCGTACCCGGCCGGGTACGGGTAGGGTATGGGTACGGCCGGGTACGGGTACCGTTTGCGACCCTGGTGCGGCCGGGTACGGGTAAGGAATCAAAACCCGTTTGCGACCTCTGCATCATGCTCTGTTCCTCCTCTTACCCCTTCCCTCTTACAAGTCTCCCCCGTAGCCAAACGCTGCGGTGACCTCCAGTGGAGGTTGGCACACTGCACGTTGCCATCGGACGCGTGGCTCAGCCGAATCTCGCCCACCGGTACTTACGCTGCCAGCGGCTCAAACCAATGTTCCGCCTTTTGGGGGACGTCTTCAGGAAACTGGGGTACTCTTCTACAACAGCAGTTTCGTATATTGGGGTGGTGCCTTACCTGGCTAACAAGCGCCATGACCTCGCCCAACTTCGCCTGTGCTCAGGCGAAGATGGCGGTGTACAGAACGAGAAACAAGTATAACCCGTAAAAACAAAGTTTTTCACTCTAAATCCTTTATATGCGTGGCGGCTAGAGTCCTCTCGTCCTCTGGCTTGAGATGGCTGCCACCTATGGGTCAGATGATTGCATGGCACCATTAAGCAATTGGTAATTAAATATAATATTTTTGTCACGCACAACGAGTCTGTGTGGAAAATGTCAGCTCGATTGGATCACGGGAAGTGGGTTAAAAAACGACCGAAAGATTTGCACGGTCCTAAGCAAGCAAGCAAGCACGCGAACTTAATATAAAGAATTTAAAAAGATGCTGCAAGGTGACACTGACGGCTGCTCTGTGCTTCCAGTGTTCAGGGGCCTGCTCAAGGCGCGGCTCCGGCTGGAGCACGCCANGTACCACACACATGCCGGTGATGTGCAGCGCGTCTTCTTCGAACGCTGGGGAGCCGGACAAGCCCTCTGTACCAGCGTGGACGGCACCTCGTGGTGTTCACCTTCTGAAGCGCTCGCTCGTCACCGTGGCGTGCGCGATGACCACCACCACCACCATCACAATCACCACCACCACCACAACTANCACCACAANCACCACAACCACCACCACCACCACCACCACAACCACAACCACCACCATCACAANCACTACAACCAACCACCACCACNCACCACAACTACNACCACCACAACTACCACCACAACCANCACCACACCACCACCACAACACCACCACAATACCACCACAACCACCACCACCACGTGGCTTTTCTTTCGTGTTGTGCGCGGTGCTTTTAGCGCCACAGCGCGTGGATTTATAGCGTTTGTTTATTTTGCTGTGACTTTGTGTGTTTCGTATCGAAATCTCCTCCAGTGCTGTTGCTGCTGGCGGCAATAAAAGTTGTTTAAAAGTCAAAAGTCTCCCGCCCCCTCCCCGTGTCTCTCTGTCCCCCCCTCCCTCTCCCACCCCCACTCCTCCACTCCCCACTCCTCCACTCCCCACTCTCTACTACACATGTACTACTATATGTGTAGTAGCTACACAAGTAGTAGCTACTACACAAGTAGCTACTGCACATGTAGCTACTACACGTGTAGCTACTACTACACGTGTAGCTGCTACTACACGTGTAGCTACGACTACATGTAGCTACACAAGTAGCTACTACATATGTAGCTACTACTACACGTGCAGTAGCTACACAAGTAGCTACTACACAAGTAGCTACTACACAAGTAGCTACTGCTACACGTGTAGCTGCTACTACACGTGTAGCTACGACTACATGTAGCTACACAAGTAGCTACTACACGTGTAGCTACGACTACATGTGTAGTCGTAGCTACGGGCCCCGCACTCCCCTCCGCACGCTAAACACTTCCAAGCTATCAATTCCGCTTCAGTGATCCTGCACTTGCTCTATCACTACAGTACTATACCGCCTTCGACTTTTACAAACGACCGGGTTGTTAAAGCTTCGCGATTTGTCGTGTTACCTGGCTGTGGAGCAAATAGAAAATAAATACAGTTACTTTACTGCGCAAGTGAAAAATGCACGTGTTTTAATATTTATGTGTTTTTTTATTTTTTATTTAGGGCCCCTTTCTAACATAACGCTACGGGCACCCGCACCAGCTTCATCCGGCACTGGCACCACCTCCACCGCCGTAGCCGCCCGGCGCTCCTCTGCCAGAGGTCGCAAACGGGTTTTTATTCCTTACCCGTACCCGGCCGCACCAGGGTCGCAAACGGGTACCCGTACCCTACCCGTACCCTACCCGAAATGAGTGACAAACGATTTAAAGCTTTCGTGACTGCAGAGATTCATCTTCTTGGTTCTTCGGTAAAGTCACGTAGAAGGGAAGTAATAAAATAATAAAANTAAAACATAACAAAATAATAAAAATAATAAAATAATTCTCACGACGTTTCGGCCACAACGCAAGCAGCCGTCTCAGGTGAAGACCAGGTCTGTCAGACGCTGTCTTTCCGACAGACCTGGTTTCACCTGAGGACGGCTGCTTGCGTTGTGGCCGAAACGTCGTGAGAATTATTTTATTATGTTTTAATTTTATTATTTTATTACTTCCCTTCTACGTGACTTTACCGAAAGAACCAAGAAGATGAGTGACAAACGGTGACTCACCAGTGACTCACGGCCTACCGTTCCCGTACTCGGCCGCACCAGGGTCGCAAACGGCTACCTGTACCCGGCCGGGTACGGGTAGCTGGGTATCGGGTAGGGTACGGTATCGGGTACCCGGTTGTGACCTCTGTCCTCCACTCCCTCCATTCGGTGTCCGAGTGGCGACTGCCCCCCACAACTGCCGGGCGTCGTGGCCTCGCGAACCACCCCCAACGGAGGGACCGATACTTTTTTTGACACCGACGTCGTTTGCCGGTCACCGGCGAGTTCCGCTCGATGCTCCCATCCCTTCTCCCCCGAGCCCCTCGATTGGCACGGCCGGTCGGCTACGTATGGCAGAGGTCGCAAACGGGTTTTGATTCCTTACCCCCGTACCCGTACCCGGCCTTACCCGTACCCTGCCCGTACCTGGCCGGGTAGAATACTCTTGATGATTCCAATTTTACACGCTTGTTGTTGTTGTCGTTGTTGTCATTGTTGTTGTTGTTGTCGCTGTCGTATCCTCAAATCTTGTAACTAAATTTTAACCCACTTCCTAATGTGGTATCGACTGCAAACTTGGTATACTTATGTCTTACTGATGACAATACTATATTTTATCATAAAAAATAAATATTTTAAAACATTCTTTTTTACATGTTATGTTTCGGCTTGGGTCTAATTATCCACGCTCAACTGACCTTGGCTGTAAATCACCACGGCCCCTTACGTTGTGGCAAGCCTCGGGCCACTTCCTGGAGTCGTGGAGTTCTGCCATTACGAGTACGGTACATTTCATAAAAGCGCGTTTAAAAAAAAGTTATTTTTAAATCCTTTATATTAAGTTCGCTTGCTTGCTTGCGTGCTTGCTTGCTTACGACCGTGCAAATCTTTCGGTCGTTTTTAACCCACTTCCCGTGATCCAATCGAGCTGACATTTTGCACACAGACTCGTTGTGCGAGACAATTCATGTTCGTGAATTTTTTTCTCCAAAATTTTATACACTGTTTAGGGAAAACATTAAATACTTAATTACCATTTGCTTAATACTGGCAGACAATCATCTGACCCATAGGTGGCAGCCATCTCAAGCCAGAGGACAAGAGGACTCTAGCCGCCACGCATATAAAGGATTTATAGTGAAAAACTTTGTTTTTACGGGTTATACTTATTAATATTACTTATTCAATGGAGGCCACGGACTGCGCCTCAGAGCTTCTAGCGGTAAACAAGGCACCGTATTTACCGGGTAATACTTCGCGCTACCTTGACCCTACCGGGTAATTCTTCCGAGCTACCTTTACCCTGTACCCTTTACCCTACCCCTTGGCATGTCGACACCTTCACCCTTTTACCTTGACCCTTTTACCCGGTAAAAAATTTACCCGTAAAAACACAGTTTTCACTATAAATCCTTTATATGCGTGGCGGCTAGAGTCCTCTCGTCCTCTGGCTTGAGATGGCTGCCACCTATGGGTCAGATGATTGTCTGCCAGCATTAAGCAATTGGTAATTAAATATTTAAATTGTTT
>WFAB01003103.1:0-21109 GCA_018977245.1 Lethenteron camtschaticum | reverse complement strand
GCGGGGAAATTTCTGTCTGTGTGCGTCTCCGTAGCGATGCTCAGCACCAGACGACGACGTCACCTCGAGCAGGCAGTCACGTGACCACCCTGGGGTGGCGTGGGGGTGGGCGGGGAGTGTGTGATGGGTGAGTGTGTGATGGGTGAGTGTGTGATGGGTGAGTGATGGGTGAGTGTGTGATGGGTGAGTGTGTGATGGGTGAGTGATGGGTGAGTGATGGGTGAGTGTGTGATGGGTGAGTGATGGGTGAGTGTGTGATGGGTGAGTGAGTGATGGGTGTGATGGGTGAGTGTGTGATGGGTGAGCGTGATGGGTGAGTGAGTGATGGGTGTGTGATGGGTGAGTGAGTGATGGGTGTGTGATGGGTGAGTTATGGGTGAGTGTGTGATGGGTGAGTGAGTGATAGGTGAGTGAGTGATGGGTTGCTGATCCCTGGGTTGAGTGATGGGGAAGTGAGTGATGGGTGAGTGAGTGATGGGTGAGTGTGTGATGGGACGATGCCCTATTGGTTGCTGACCCCTGGGCTGAGTGATGGGGAAGTGAGGGTTGGTCGCGCGATCAGAGCGTGGGGAGCGGTGGGATCAGTGGTGCGGGCACTGTGCCTCAAACCCTGACACCCGAGTTCAGTTCCCGAACACGGCCAACCAACATCAGAACCGAACAATGGGGAGACAAAGGTGGCCGGGCGTGGTGCTGGCCACCCACCCCCTCGTGTGCCGTGCCGGCCTTCAAAGATCCTCGCTAACAGCACTTGCCCCAACAGTCTGCTAAGGCTATTGGGGGGATCTTTGTCTTTGTAATGGGGTGTGATGATGTAATGTGTGTGTGATGGTGTGTGATGGTATGTGATGGTGGGTATGTGATGATGTGTGATAGTGGGTGTGTGAGTGGTGTGTGATGGTGTGTGATGGTGTGTGGTGGTGTGTGATGGTGTGATGGTGTGTGATGGTGTGTGAGTGGTTTGTGATGGTGTGTGACACTGTGTGGTGGTGTGTGATGGTGTGTGAGTGGTGTGATGGTGTGTGATGGTGTGTGGTGTGTGTGTGTGAGGGTGTGTGAGTGGTGTGTGAGTGGTGTGTGATGGTGTGTGATGGTGTGTGGTGGTGTGTGGTGTGTGAGTGGTGTGTTAGTTTGTGTGAGTGGTGTGTGATGGTGTGTGGTGGTGTGTGGTGGTGTGTGATGGTGAGTGAGTGGTGTGTGATGGTGTGTGACACTGTGTGGTGGTGTGTGGTGGTGGGTTATGGTCGGTGTGTGGTGGGTGATGGTGTGTGAGTGTGTGTGATGGTGTGTGGTGGAGTGTGATGGGGTGTGATGGTGTGTGATGGTGTGTGACACTGTATGGTGGTGTGTGATGGTGGGTTATGGTCGGTGTGTGGTGGGTGATGGTGTGTGAGTGGTGTGTGTTGGTATGTGATGGTGTGTGATGGTGGGTGATGATGTGTGATGGGTATGATCGTGTGTGATGGTGGTGTGTGATGGTGATGGTGTGATGGGGTGATGGTGTATGATGGTGTGTGATGGTGTGTGATGGGTGATGGTGTGGTGATGGTGTGTGATGGGTGTGGGATGGTGTGTGATGGTGGTGGGTAATGGTGTGTGAGTGGTGTGTGATGGTGTGTGATGGTGTGTGGTGGTGTGTGATCGTGTGTGATGTGTGTGGTGTGTGATGGTGTGTGATGGTGTGATGGGTGATGGTGTATTATGGTGTGTGATGGTGATGGTGTGTGATGGTGGGTGATGGTGTGTGATGGTGTGTGATGGTGATGGTGTGGGATGGTGTGTGATGGTGGTGGGTAATGGTGTGTGAGTGGTGTGTGATGGTGTGTGATGGTGTGTGGTGGTGTGTGATCGTGTGTGATGGTGGTGTGTGATGGTGTGTGATGGTGTGTAATGATGGGTGTGTGACAGTGTGATGGTGTGTGATGTTGTGTTGATGGTGGTGGGGCCGTGTAATGCAGTGCAATGTGATGGGGGTGTGATGGCAGTGGGTCCGTGCTGCGATGATGGCGCTGGGGAATGATGGTGCAGTGATGTGGCTGTGCTGGGCAGTGCTAGGGAGGGAGGGAGGAGGCGTGGGGGAGGGGTGATGGGGGAGGAGGGAGGGAGGGGTGATGGAGGGGTGATGGGGAGGGAGGAGGGAGGGTGATGGGGGAGGGAGGAGGGAGAGAGGGATGTGAATATAAATCAGAGGAGAAATCTGCGCGGCTGTCACGTCGGGAGTCTCCGCTCGCAGCGAGACTGAGCCGCGGGGAGGAAGAGGTGAGGCCGACGCGTGACGAGAGGCAGACACAAAGAGACGGACTCACGGACAGAGACAGAGACACGTACACACACCTACACACACACACCTACACACACACGCGCGCATACAGAGTCAGGGAGACCCATAGAGACACGCTCAGGCATCGCACGCGCACAAAGGCACGCGCAGAGACACACGCAGAGACTCACGCACACAGAGAATCACACACACAGATAGAGACCCGCACACAGAGACGCACACAGAATCAGACAGACCCTCAACATAAACGCCGGCATGCACATAGACACACACAGAGAGACACACACAGACACGCACACACACAGAGAATCATACACAGACACGCACACACAGAGAGACATACACAGACACACACACAGAGACGTGTGTGTGTCTGTGTGTGTTTCTGTCTCTGTGTGTTTGTGTATGGGTGTGTCTGGGTGTGTATGTGTGTGTGTCTCTGTGTGTTTGTGTCTGGGTGTGTATGTGTGTGTGTCTCTGTGTGTGTTTGTGTCTGTGTGTGTTTCTGTCTCTGTGTGTTTGTGTATGGGTGTGTCTGTGTATGGGTGTGTCTGTGTGTGTTTGTGTCTATGTGTGTCTGTGTGTTTGTGTCTGTGTGTGTGTGTCTATGTGTATCTGTGTGTGTGTGTCTGTGTGTGGTGTTTGCCGTGCCTGAGCCGAACACAGAGAGACACTCAGTCAGAAACACAAAGGCATCCCCAGACGCAAATGCCCGCCTGGCCACCTGGCACTCACTTAAGTCTGAGTGGACCTAGAGGCGCATCGCGACAGGTCCTAGACTCATCTTGGCCACCGCTGCTGCCCGGAGTCGCTCCCCCAGGCGGGGCGGATTCGTGGCGCAGTGCGCGCGACGCCCCCCCCCCCCACCAGAGATGCACGCACAGAGGCAAAGATCCCCCGTGTAGCCTGTCATGGGCTACTGGGGCAAGTGCTGTGAGCGGGTAGCACCTATGAAGGAAGGCACGGCACACGAGGGGGTGGGTGGCCGGCACCACGCCCAAGCGCCTTTGTCTCCCCAGTGGCGATGATTTTACACGCCGCACCAGGGACTCATTTGAGGCTGAGTCCACCTAGGGACCCAGGATCGGTTCAGACAATCGTCACGGCTGTTGGTGGCCGTGAGCGGGGATCAAAACCGGAGGTGGCGGGGTTCGTAGCGCAGCGTAGCGCTGACCACTACACCACCGCTCCTCACACACACACACACAGACAGACACACACAGACACACAGACACACACACACAGACACACATACAGACACACACACACAGACACACACACAGACACACACACAGACACACAGACAGACACACACACAGACACACACAGACACAAAGACACACACAGACACACACACAGACACACACAGACACACATACAGACACACACACAGACACACAGACACACACACACAGACACACATACAGACACACACACACAGACACACACACAGACACACACACAGACAGACACACACACAGACACACACAGACACAAAGACACACACAGACACACACACAGACACACACAGACCCACACAGACACACACACAGACACACATACAGACACACACACACAGACACACACACAGACACACAGACAGACACACACACAGACACAAAGACACACACAGACACACACACAGACACACACAGACCCACACAGACACACACACGCTAAGGGAGTATTTCGCTAATGCCGCCAGCCTCTGCGCCAGACCTCCTTTGTCTGCACATTGTGAATGTTGACGCAGCGTACTGGGTACTCGTTTAAGGCTGAGTCGACCTAGGGAAGGCCCAGAGACCGGTTCGCACATCACTCGCCACTGGCCGGGAATCGAACTCTGGCCCTGGGGTTCGTAGCGCAATGCGCCACATTTCAGACACACGGACAGAGAGATACACAAACACACATAGATACACAACACTGTCACTCAAAGACACACGGACAAAGAGACACAGATACACGAATAATGATAGACACAACAACAACCGCCATTCGCTACTAAGTGGCAGTGACATCCCCATGGCGCTTGTGCCAGGTCTGTGCGTACTTTAAGGCCAAGTGAGGTGTGGAACGCCCGCTGGCAGGAGGTCACGGGGCAGACCCAGCAGGTGCCACGGGTCGACTGACTGAGATGACCGAGATGACTGGCTGATGCACCACCTGTGCCCCCTACTGTGCCAACTTGCTGTGCTTTAGCCACCCGGCGCTCCGCTCGTTGTTGTGAGCGTCGCTCCTCCGCCCTCTGTTGTTGCTGGAGGGCGACTGCCTCCAACTGCCCAGTAGCGTCCTTCACGAGCCTCCTCCACAGAGGCCGATCTCGACACCGCTGGTACCAGTCATCGGCAAGTCCACTCAGCTCCACGTCCTCCTGTACCACATCACTCCATCTCTTCTCTAGCCCGTGCCGTGCCCGTTTAGCCCCCTCGATCCGGCCGAACAAAAGCTGTTTAGGCATGTGGTGGCTGGGCATGCGGGCTACGTGGCCCAGCCAACGCAGCCTTGCCTGCCGGAGGAGCTCACCGATGGGACTTTGCCCAGATCTTTCAAGGATTTGTGAGCTCCTCACACAATCCAGTCTGGTTAAACCCAGGATGGATCGTAGGCAGGCCAGCCTAAATGTTTCTAACCGGCGAAGATGCTCAATTAGGGGGGTCCACGTTTCGCAAGTGTAGAGAAGGGAGGGAATGACTGGCCGAGAAGACCTGAAGCTTCGTGTGGAGCGACAGACCAGGTAGCTTCCACACAGCGTTATGCAACCGATGAAAATATATTGCCGCTCGACTGATTCGCAGTGAGATCGCTGCTGTTAAACTGGAGCCGGTCATGAGCACACTGCCCAGGTATGGGAAACTCTCCACTCTCTCCACAACTGCCCCATCACCGATTGAGAGTTGTGGGGGTGGAGTGTCCGATGGTACAAAATACCCAGGCAGGTGCTCAGTTTTGGTCGGGCTAATGGTACACACAAAGATAAAAAGATCCCCCGTATAGCCTTAACAGACTGTAGGGGCAAGTGCTGTTAGCGAGCACCTATGAAGGCCGGAACGGTACACGAGGGGGTGGGTGACCAGCACCACGCCCGACCGCCTTTGTCTCCCCAGTGACGATGTTTACACACCACACCAGGTACTCATTTTAGGCTGAGTCGACCTAGGGGAGGCCCAGGACCGGTTCAGATAATCGTCACTGGTGTTGGCCATAAGCGGGAATCGAACCCGGGTCGCTCGGTTCATAGCGCAGCGCGCTAACCGCTACACTATCGCTACCCACACACAGAAACACAAACACTGCTACTCAGAACACACAGAGAGACACAAGACACGAGGACGAGGAGAGGGCAGAGGAGAGATGGACTCGAAAGACAAAATCCACCTCTGCCTTTTCTCTGCATAAGCCATGGCAAGGGTTAGCGAGCACCTATTATTCTTCTTCTTTAGTGCTGCCTAACGGCGTGTGCGACTTCACGATGATATTGGTCCCGGTCTAGCACGGCGTGTAGAGTTTGTGCTGTTGTTAATTGTAGCCATGTTTTGATGTTACTGAGCCATGTCGTTTTTGGCCGTCCTGGTCGTTTTTTCCCTTCGATTTTTCCTTCCAGGATTTGCTTTAATAGCTATTATAATCAGTATTATTACGACGACTACTACCGTCGTGAACTACAGCGGGCAGGTGGCACGAAGCTCTGCCGTGTTGGTGCCCAGCACGAGGAGATTGACCCGGGTC
Source organism: Lethenteron camtschaticum (assembly GCA_018977245.1). Classification (NCBI taxonomy): domain Eukaryota; kingdom Metazoa; phylum Chordata; class Hyperoartia; order Petromyzontiformes; family Petromyzontidae; genus Lethenteron; species Lethenteron camtschaticum. The sequence continues at coordinate 15,099 of WFAB01003103.1, read as the reverse complement.
CGTGGGGGGATTGTGGGGGGGGTCAGTAGGGGGGGGTCAGTGAGGGGTCAGTGGGGGGGGGGGTTAGTGGGTCAGTGGGGGGTGGTGGTGGGGGGGTCAGTGGGGGGCAGTGGGGGGGTTGGGAGGGGTGGGTGGGGGTCAGTGGGAGGGGTCAGTGGGGGGGGGCTGGTGGGGGGTGGTCAGTGGGGGGCTCAGTGGAGGAGGGGTCAGTGGGAGGGGTCAGTGGGGGGGGGGTGGGGGGGGTCAGTGGGGGGGGGTCAGTGGGGGGGGTCAGTGGGGGGGGGTCAGTGGTGGTGGGGGGTGTCAGTGGGGGGGGGGGTCAGTGAAGGTCAGTGGGGGAGTTGGGAGGAGTGGGGGGTCAGTGAGGGGATGGAGGGGGAATCAGTGGGGGGGTCAGTGGGGGGTCAGTGGGGGTCAGTGGGAGGGGGGTGGTCAGTGGAGGGGAGTGGGGTACCCATTTGAGTCCACGCACAGAGAAACACAACCGCGGTTGCCCACCAAGCGGCAGCAATATCTCCCTGGTGTTGTGCCAGGCTAGGTGCACTTTGATTCCGCGTTAATTGTTAAGAGAGCTCGTCACAACACTGTGGCCCCTACCAGGCAAAACGTAAAAATGTAATAGACGACGTTTCGGGCAGTGGCTCTCTATTCATAGCCAAGGCTCGCTGCTGGTAAGAGGTCACAGACGAGGCCCAGGTGCTATGGGTTGACTGACGTGACAGCAGACAGATGCACCACGGGCTGCTCCCCGTGGTGCCGCACCGCTGCGGTTTTAGCCACCCAGCACCCGCTCGTCGTGGGGGGGGGGGGGGGCAGCAGGTCCAGCAGCCTGGACGTGGAGGCCCCGCTGGAGCTGCTCTTCATGTCCGCCCCCTTCCTGGGACTTGTCGTGGGAAGTGCTGCCAGCGAGCACCCCCAATCAACGCGAGGCACGGCACTCAAGGGGGGGGGGCAGTGGTAGTGAGAGCGGTGGTGCAGCGGTTAGCGCTACGTTGCGAACCCCTGCGAGCCGAGTTCTATTGCCGCTCACGGCCACCAACACCGGTGACGATTGTTTGAACCGGTCCTGGGCCTCCCCTAGGTCGACTCAGCCTCAAATGAGTAACCTGGTGCGGTGTGTAAGCATCGCTACTAGGGAGACAAAGGCGGTCGGGCGTGGTGCTGGTCACCCACCCCCTCGTGTACCGTTCCGGCCTTCATAGGTGCTCGTTTACAGCACTGGCCCCTAGAGTCTGCTAAGGCTACCCGGGGGATCTTTGTCTTTAGTGATGGTTGAGTCATCCTCAGGGAGGGCCAGGACCGAATCAGATATCACTCGGCGCCGGTGTTGACCTGGGCCAGTCGTGGAGCTCGGTTCGTCTGTGGTGCAGAACCCGTCAGGGTCAGCACACCGAAGCGCACTGACACAGCACACAAAGACAAAGATCCCCCGTGTAGCCTTTAACAGACTGTTGGGGAAAGTGCTGTTGGCGAGGACCTATGAAGGACGGAATAGCACACGAGAGGGTGGTGTGGCCAAAATCACGCCCGCCCGCCTTTGTCTCCCCAATGCTGACGTTTACATAAAGCATCAGATACTCGTTTAAAGGCTGAGTCGACCTAGCAGAGGCGCCGGACCGGTGCAGACATTCGCCACTGATATCGATCCGTGAGCGGGAATCAAACTGGGGCTTGCTACCCCCTGCGCCAGCACTCCCCACTCACGCCACAGCCACGCGGACACGTCCCGCTCCACCTCGCACAGCAGGCGACCCCGACAGAGACGCCACGAGGACCCCCCCCCTGCCCCCGTGCTGCCACCTGAAACTTCTCCCATCCCCTACCCAGGCCGAGGAGGACGCAGAGGGTCGGGAGATCCATGGCAGACACCGGCGTGGACACCGAGTCCACGGCCGGCGGCGGCGGCAGCGGAGCTCCTGGAGGTGCCGGGGGCAGCGCCGGACCGGTGCTGAACCTGGCGGACGAGGCCGTGCTGCAGAAGCACGTGCGCCGCCTGGTGCCCCTGCTGCTGGAGGATGGAGGCGAGGCCACCGCGGGCCTGGAGGCCTCCCTCTCGGAGCGCCACTGCCTGGAGCAGCTGCGGAAGTTCATCAGCGAGCCGCAGGCGCGGGCCCTCCTTGTGGAGCGCACTGCGCCCAAAGGTGACGACCCCCCCCCTCCCCCCTCTTACACCTCGTGCTCCTCCTGCGCACCTCCGATCAATGACATTATCGATCATCGTTGACTCGCTCATCCATGCGAGCCACCGCACGGAGTCGAAGTCGGACGCTTTTTGAGAAGGGTCCCGCTGCTCCGTTGAGGGTTTTTATTCTGAGATGTTTTGAGTCGATCCATGAGTCGTTTATAAAGCGCCCGTGGAAACCGGAGCATGCGGAGAAAACCCCACACCTCGCGCGAGAGGGCAACGCTCTATCCCAGCACAGAGGGAAACAGGTGACGATTAGTCTACTTGCTGTACTGCCTTCTCCTGGCGAGCCAGGGTATACGGTAACCATAAAAAATGTAAATAAAAAATAAAATAATCATAATCATAAATGAAAATAAATCAATTAAATCACGTTTCGGAGGCAACACAAGCTTCCTTCATCAGGTGTAAAAAGGCACAGCAAAATAACTGTAGTGGGAGTTATTTGTGATGGGGCATTAATATATAGAGTAAAGAGGAGGGGGGGGGAGCCAAGGGGGACGGGTGCAGGATGGGGGTGGGGCCAGGAAGGTGAAGTGGTAATAAAGGGCGGCGCAACGGATGGTGGAGGGAGGACGAGGTGCAGGGTGGGGGGGGCACCTCGTCCTCCGTGGATGGTCTTCATATATCGAGGATCGCAGAGCTTGGGGGAGTGGGGTGTGGGCTTTGTCTCAGGCTCGCCATCTGGCTGCTGCTGCTGCTGCCGCCTTCCCGCTCAGCGTCTGTGGTTCAGCCTGGCGCCTCTGGCATGGTATGTACGTACCGTGCGTTGAACTTCTTTCGCGCCGTACGTAGCCAACCGTGCTAATCGGAGGTGCGGGGGAGGAGTGAGTTCAGTACTGTCAGAGGGAGACGTCATTCTAGGATGTATTCGACTGTAAGAGCGGGTAACGTGGAGCACAGCTCAGGGTGGTGGTGATGACGAGACTGTTAGGAACGCACCTCGCAGCTGTGTCTGAGCAGAAGGAAGAGACGGCGGCAGTGGCTGTCACAGAAATCGTTGGCCACGATGAGGTTGGAGGTGGGTCGCTCAGCCTCGCATGAACCGCGGACGGCCAAAACACTTTGGCGTGGCCGTGTCCGGGAATGGTTATTGACCCCGGGTTAATCAATAGTGCTGCTCATCAGCGTTGTGTGTGTAGTGGGTCAATAACTAGAGGAGAGTCTCTCTGAGGCAACACATATTTTTATTAACAAATAATCCCTAACACAGAGGGGCAACAGCCCCTTACACCCACACGCCTCTCGCTGGCTATTCTAGCTCTTCTTGAGTGAAGCTTAGCCTCCACTGGTATACGAACCGGAGCCGACCCTTGCCAGGGGTACGGCTCTGCCCGTGGGCTCTTCTCTTCAGGAGGTTCTTGGTCTTCGTGCGGACGACGACTGCCTCGACCGTCCAGAGGGGCCCGCCTTTTATACAAGTCCCTGGCTCGCTCTGCCCCAGCCACGGCCCTTCCTTCCAGCACCTTCCACCAGGGCCTGGGAGGGTGACGTCATCCCCCAGCCCCCCCCCTCCCAGGTCTGGGGTTATCCCATAGGGCAGGGGCGGGGAACCTTTATCTGCCAAGGGCCATTTGGAAATTTACAACATCATTCGCGGGCCATACTAAATTATCAACTTAAAAATTAGCCTGTTGTTATATTTGGTCAAACATTTCATTAACTCACCCCTAATGTGATGGCTGTACCTGCTTCTCTTTGGCGAGGCGTGTGATGTTAGTTGGTATTGATGATGTTGCTACTCGCAACTGCTTTTCCAGGTTTGTTCCAAGATTTATTGAATTTCGAGTCCCGCCTGCGGTTGCCTTGGCAGGGCCAGAGACCAAATGATTCCCCACCCGGTGCCATCGGGGTTACCGTAGACCCCGTGGACCATCGTCCCTTGACACTGGGCTCAGGCACACTACCGCCCCCTATGGACACGTGTGGGATACTTCCGGCTGGCAGCATGGGGAGTGCACCACAACAACAACAATACTAGTACCTCTGCATGTGCACGTGTTCCCGACTGTGTGTCGGAGTTAGGCCTCGGCAAGGCAAGGCAATTTACCATTTTTACCGGGTAAAAGGGTAAAGGTAAAGGTGTCGACATGCCAAGGGGTAAGGTAAAGGGTAGGGTAAAGGTAGCGTGAAGTATTAACCGGTAAATACGGTGCCTTGTTTACCGCTAAAAGCTCCGTGGCGCAGTCCATGGCCCCCATTTAATAAGTAATATTAAAAAAACTCTTTTTAAAAACACGCTTTTATTAAATGTACCGTGCTAGTAATGACAGAACTCCACAACTCTAGGAAGTGGCCCGAGGCTTGCCACAACCTAAGGGGCCGTGGTGATTTACAGCCAATGTCAGTGTACCGTGGACAATTAGACCCAAGCCGAAACATAACATATAAAACATGTTAAAAAATATGATAGAATATGGTGTTGTCATCAGTATGACGTAAGTATACCAAGTTTGCAGTCGATACCACATTGGGAAGTGTGGTAAAATTGAGTTACAAGATTTGAGGATACAACAACAATGACAACAACAACAACGACAACAACAACAGACAGAGTGAGTTCAAAGAAAGCGTGTAAAATTGGAATAATCGAGAGTATTCTATATGTATAAAGCGCTCTACCTATAGAATTTACCGTTATAAACCTTGTTCATGTGTAGTAGTTCCCTAGTAATTATCCTGTAATCGGTAATTTGTAGGCTCGTTGTTTTCTACCTTTTACCTTACCTGCTAAAGGGTAAAAGGTAGGGTAGAGTGATTGTATTGTGGTAAGGGTAAAAGGTAGGGTAAAGGTAGACTCGTTGTTTCTACCTTTTACCTTACCGAGGCCACGTGGGGAGCGCCACGTGGCCACTCTGAGTTCGATTCCCGCTCGCTGCCCAACAGCCGGTGACGATGATCATCGTTCAGATGATTATCTGAAGCGGTCCTGGGACCTCCCCTAGGTCGACTCAGCCAAAAATAAGAACCTGGTGTAGCGGTGTGCAGTTAAAACATCGCCACTGGGGAGACAAAGGCGGCCGGGCGTGGTTGCCGGCCTTCACAGGTGCTGCTCGCTAACAGCACTTGCCCCTACAGTCTGTTACAGGCTACACGGGGAGGTGGGATCTTTGTCTTTGTATGAGAGTATAAGAGGAGCGGTGGCACGCTGCTGATGAATATCTGTGCCGGTTATGGGCCTCCCCTAGGTTGACCCAGCCTTAAATGGTGCGATGTAAAACTGGGGAGACAAAGGCGGCCGGGCGTAGCGCTAAGCCAACAAAACCACCCTCTTGGTGTGCCGCTGGGGACTTCGCCGATGCCGGCCAAGAGCAACTTGTCCCCCGACACTCCACGAGGCTACCCGGGGGATCTTTGTCTTTATCTTTGTAAAGTGTGGAACTTGGGGGGGCAGCGCCGCCAACCCTGGCGAGCCTCGGTTCGACTCCCAGCCGGGGAGTGACGGCAGCCGGAGCACGCTGTGTGTGTACTGTGTGTGTGTACTGTGTGTGTGTAGTGTGTGTGTGTACACTGTGTGTGTGTACTGTGTGTGTACACTGTGTGTGTGTTTACTGTGTATGTGTGTACTGTGTGTGTGTAGTGTGTGTGTACACTGTGTGTGTGTGTACTGTGTGTGTGTGTACTGTGTATGTACACTGTGTGTGTGTACTGTGTGTGTGTGTAGTGTGTGTGTACCGTGTGTGTACACTGTGTATGTGTGTACTGTGTGTGTGTAGTGTGTGTGTACACTGTGTGTGTGTGTACTGTGTGTGTGTGTACTGTGTATGTACACTGTGTGTGTGTACTGTGTGTGTGTAGTGTGTGTGTACCGTGTGTGTGTACACTGTGTGTGTACACTGTGTGTACTGTGTGTGTATACTGTGTGTGTGTACTGTGTGTGTGTGTACTGTGTGTGTGTAGTGTGTGTACACTGTGTGTGTGTACTGTGTGTGTACTGTGTGTGTGTACTGTGTGTGTACACTGTGTGTGTGTACTGTGTGTGTGTACACTGTGTGTGTGTAGTGTGTGTGTACCGTGTGTGTGTACTGTGTGTGTACACTGTTTGTGTGTACACTGTGTGTGCACTGTGTGTGTGTACACTGTGTGTGTGTACACTGTGTAGTGTACTGTGTGTGTACACTGTGTACTGTGTGTGTGTACACTGTGTGTGTGTACACTGTGTGTACACTGTGTGTGTAGTGTACACTGTGTGTGTGTGTGTGTACACTGTGTAGTGTACTGTGTGTGTACACTGTGTGTGTACTGTGTGTGTACACTGTGTAGTGTACTGTGTGTGTACACTGTGTGTGTACTGTGTGTGTAGTGTACACTGTGTGTGTGTACTGTGTGTACACTGTGTGTGTGTGTACACTGTGTGTGTACACTGTGTGTACACTGTGTGTGTGTACACTGTGTGTACACTGTGTGTGTGTGTGTACACTGTGTGTGTACTGTGTGTGTGTACTGTATGTGTACACTGTGTGTGCGTGTGTACACTGTGTGTGTACACTGTGTGTGTGCGTGTGTACACTGTGTGTGCACTGTGTGTACACTGTGTGTGTACACTGTGTGTGTGCGTGTGTACACTGTGTGTGTGCGTGTGTACACTGTGTGTGTGTGTACACTGTGTGTGTGCGTGTGTGCACGGTGTGTGCACTGTGTGTGTACACTGTGTGTGCACTGTGTGTGTGTGTACACTGTGTGTGTGTAAACTGTGTGTGTGTACACTGTGTGTGCACTGTGTGTGTGTACACTGTGTGTGTGCACTGTGTGTGTACACTGTGTGTGTGTGCACTGTGTGTGTGTACACTGTGTGTGTGTGTGCACTGTGTGTGTGTGTGCACTGTGTGTGTGCACTGTGTGTGTGTGTGTGCACTGTGTGTGTACACTATGTGTGTGTACACTGTGTGTGTGTGCACTGTGTGTGTGTGTGTACTGTGTGTGTGTGTATGTACACTGTGTGTGTACACTGCAACATGTCCGAACGGTGTGTTGGGGCTTGGTGTTTGTGTGGTGTGTGTGGTGTGTGTGTGTGGTGTGTGTGTGTGGTGTGTGTGTGTGGTGTGTGTGTGTGGTGTGTGTGTGTGGTGTGTGTGTGTGGTGTGTGTGTGTGGTGTGTGTGTGTGTGGAGTGTTTGTGTGGTGTGTGTGTGTGGTGTGTGTATGTGGAGTGTTTGTGTGGTGTGTGTGTGTGGTGTGTGTGTGTGGAGTGTTTGTGTGGTGTGTGTGTGTGGTGTGTGTATGTGGAGTGTGTGTGTGGTGTGTGTGTGGAGTGTCTGTGAGGTGTGTGTGTGTGGTGTGTGTGTGGTGTGTGTATGTGGTGTGTGTGTGTGGTGTGTGTGTGTGGATTGTTTGTGTGGTGTGTGTGTGTGGTGTGTGTATGTGGAGTGTTTGTGTGGTGTGGAGTGTCTGTGAGGTGTGTGTGGTGGAGGTGGTAGAGGGTGTCCGTGCGGTCCCCGGTTCGATCCCCGCTCACGACCAACACCAGTGGCGATTATCTAAACCGTTTTCGGGCCTCCCGTAGGTCGACTCAGCCTCAAATGAGCACGTGATTGCGGTGTATAGTAAACATCGCCACTTAGGGAGACAAAGGCGGCCGGGTACGGTGCTGGCCACCCACCCCCCTCGTGTGCTACTCGCTAACAGCACTTGTCCCCAGCAGTCTGTAGAGGCTACACGGGGGGTCTTTGTCTTTGTGTGCGTAGCGGCACTCATCGCTGTTGGCAGCACTAAGCCAGCGGATTGCCGTGGCAGAGGTCAGGCCAACGTTGACCCAACGTTGGTCGGAACCGGTGGACCAACGTTGACCCAACGTTGACGGCCCAACGTTCAATGTTTACTCGGTAATGTCGACTTCTCCGCAGTCTGTCTAGACAGCGCCTGTCTCTACAGTCTGTCTAGACAGCGCCTGTCTCTACAGTCTGTCTAGTCAGTGCCTGTCTCTACAGTCAGTCTAGACAGTGCCTGTCTCTACACTCTGTCTAGACAGTGCCTGTCTCTACAGTCAGTCTAGACAGTGCCTGTCTCTACACTCTGTCTAGACAGTGCCTGTCTCTACACTCTGTCTAGACAGTGCCTGTCTCTACACTCTGTCTAGACAGTGACTGTCTCTACAGTCAGTCTAGACAGTGCCTGTCTCTACACTCTGTCTAGACAGTGCCTGTCTCTACAGTCAGTCTAGACAGTGCCTGTCTCTACAGTCTGTCTAGACAGTGCCTGTCTCTACAGTCAGTCTAGAGAGCGCCTGTCTCTACAGTCAGTCTAGACAGTGCCTGTCTCTACACTCTGTCTAGACAGCGCCTGTGTCTACAGTCTGTCTAGACAGCGCCTGTGTCTACAGTCAGTCTAGACAGTGCCTGTCTCTACAGTCAGTCTAGACAGCGCCTGTCTCTACAGTCTGTCTAGTCAGTGCCTGTCTCTACAGTCAGTCTAGACAGTGCCTGTCTCTACACTCTGTCTAGACAATGCCTGTCTCTACAGTCTGTCTAGACAGTGCCTGTCTCTACAGTCTGTCTAGACAGTGCCTGTCTCTACAGTCTGTCTAGACAGCGCCTGTGTCTACAGTCTGTCTAGACAGTGCCTGTCTCTACAGTCTGTCTAGACAGAGCCTGTCTTTACACTCTGTCTAGTCAGTGCCTGTCTCTACAGTCTATCTAGACAGTGCCTGTGTCTACAGTCTGTCTAGACAGCGCCTGTGTCTACAGTCTGTCTAGACAGCGCCTGTCTCTACAGTTTGTCTAGACAGCGCCTGTCTCTACAGTCTGTCTAGACAGCGCCTGTGTCTACAGTCTGTCTAGACAGCGCCTGTCTCTACAGTCTGTCTAGACAGTGCCTGTGTCTACAGTCTGTCTAGACAGCGCCTGTCTCTACAGTCTGTGTAGACAGCGCCTGTGTCTACAGTCTGTCTAGACAGCGCCTGTCTCTACAGTCTGTCTAGACAGCGCCTGTCTTTACAGTCTGTCTAAACAGCGCCTGTCTCTACAGTCTGTCTAGACAGCGCCTGTGTCTACAGTCTGTCTAGACAGCGCCTGTCTTTACAGTCTGTGTAGACAGCACCTGTGTCTACAGTCTGTCTAGACAGCGCCTGTCTCTACAGTCTGTCTAGGCAGCGCCTGTCTTTACAGTCTGTCTAAACAGCGCCTGTGTCTACAGTCTGTCTAGACAGCACCTGCGTCTGCAGTCTGTCTAGACAGTGCCTGTCTCTACAGGCTCTGTCTAGACAGCGCCTGTGTCTACAGTCTGTCTAGACAGTGCCTGTGTCTACAGTCTGTCTAGACAGTGCCTGTCTCTACAGTCTGTCTGGACAGTGCCTGTGTCTACAGTCTGTCTAGACAGTGCCTGTCTCTACAGTCTGTCTAGACAGTGCCTGTGTCTACAGTCTGTCTGGACAGTGCTTGTGTCTACAGTCTGTCTAGACAGTGCCTGTGTTTACAGTCTGTCTAGACAGCGCCTGTCTCTACAGTTTGTCTAGACAGTGCCTGTCTCTACAGTCTGTCTATACAGCGCCTGTCTCTACAGTCTGTCTAGACAGCGCCTGTGTCTACAGTCTGTCTAGACAGTGCTTGTGTCTACAGTCTGTCTAGACAGTGCCTGTCTCTACAGTCTGTCTAGACAGTGCTTGTGTCTACAGTCTGTCTAGACAGCGCCTGTCTCTACAGTCTGTCTAGACAGTGCCTGTCTCTACAGTCTGTCTAGACAGCGCCTGTCTCTACAGTATGTCTAGATAGTGCCTGTGTCTACAGTCTGTCTAGACAGCGCCTGTCTCTACAGTCTGTCTAGACAGCGCCTGTCTCTACAGTCTGTTTAGACAGCGCCTGTCTCTTCAGTCTGTCTAGACAGCGCCTGTGTCTACAGTCTGTCTAGACAGAGCCTGTCTTTACACTCTGTCTAGTCAGTGCCTGTCTCTACAGTCTGTCTAGACAGTGCCTGTGTCTACAGTCTGTCTAGACAGCGCCTGTGTCTACAGTCTGTCTAGACAGCGCCTGTCTCTACAGTTTGTCTAGACAGAGCCTGTCTTTACACTCTGTCTAGTCAGTGCCTGTCTCTACAGTCTGTCTAGACAGTGCCTGTGTCTACAGTCTGTCTAGACAGCGCCTGTGTCTACAGTCTGTCTAGACAGCGCCTGTCTCTACAGTTTGTCTAGACAGCGCCTGTCTCTACAGTCTGTCTAGACAGCGCCTGTGTCTACAGTCTGTTTAGACAGCGCCTGTCTCTACAGTCTGTCTAGACAGTGCCTGTGTCTACAGTCTGTCTAGACAGCGCCTGTCTCTACAGTCTGTGTAGACAGCGCCTGTGTCTACAGTCTGTCTAGACAGCGCCTGTCTCTACAGTCTGTCTAGACAGCGCCTGTCTTTACAGTCTGTCTAAACAGCGCCTGTCTCTACAGTCTGTCTAGACAGCGCCTGTGTCTACAGTCTGTCTAGACAGCGCCTGTCTTTACAGTCTGTGTAGACAGCACCTGTGTCTACAGTCTGTCTAGAAAGCGCCTGTCTCTACAGTCTGTCTAGACAGCGCCTGTCTTTACAGTCTGTCTAAACAGCGCCTGTGTCTACAGTCTGTCTAGACAGCACCTGCGTCTGCAGTCTGTCTAGACAGTGCCTGTCTCTACAGGCTCTGTCTAGACAGCGCCTGTGTCTACAGTCTGTCTAGACAGTGCCTGTGTCTACAGTCTGTCTAGACAGTGCCTGTCTCTACAGTCTGTCTGGACAGTGCCTGTGTCTACAGTCTGTCTAGACAGTGCCTGTCTCTACAGTCTGTCTAGACAGTGCCTGTGTCTACAGTCTGTCTGGACAGTGCTTGTGTCTACAGTCTGTCTAGACAGTGCCTGTGTTTACAGTCTGTCTAGACAGCGCCTGTCTCTACAGTTTGTCTAGACAGTGCCTGTCTCTACAGTCTGTCTATACAGCGCCTGTCTCTACAGTCTGTCTAGACAGCGCCTGTGTCTACAGTCTGTCTAGACAGTGCTTGTGTCTACAGTCTGTCTAGACAGTGCCTGTCTCTACAGTCTGTCTAGACAGTGCTTGTGTCTACAGTCTGTCTAGACAGCGCCTGTCTCTACAGTCTGTCTAGACAGTGCCTGTCTCTACAGTCTGTGTAGACAGCGCCTGTGTCTACAGTCTGTCTAGACAGTGCCTGTGTCTACAGTCTGTCTAGACAGCGCCTGTCTCTACAGTCTGTCTAGACAGTGCCTGTCTCTACAGTCTGTCTAGACAGCGCCTGTCTCTACAGTATGTCTAGATAGTGCCTGTGTCTACAGTCTGTCTAGACAGCGCCTGTCTCTACAGTCTGTCTAGACAGCGCCTGTCTCTTCAGTCTGTCTAGACAGCGCCTGTGTCTACAGTCTGTCTAGACAGCGCCTGTGTCTACAGTCTGTCTAGACAGCGCCTGTGTCTACAGTCTGTCTTGACAGCGCCTGTGTCTACAGTCTGTCTTGACAGTGCCTGTCTCTACAGTCTGTCTAGACAGTGCCTGTCTCTACAGTCTGTCTAGACAGTGCCTGTCTCTACAGTCTGTCTAGACAGTGCCTGTCTCTACAGTCTGTGTAGACAGTGCCTGTCTCTACAGTCTGTCTAGATAGTGCCTGTCTCTACAATCTGTCTAGACAGTGCTTGTGTCTACAGTCTGTCTAGACAGTGCCTGTCTCTACAGTCTGTCTAGACAGCGCCTGTCTCTACAGTCTGTCTAGACAGTGCCTTTCTCTACAGTCTGTCTAGACAGTGCCTGTCTCTACAGTCTGTCTAGACAGTGCCTGTCTCTACAGTCTGTCTAGACAGTGCCTGTCTCTACAGTCTGTCTAGACAGCGCTTGTGTCTACAGTCTGTCTAGACAGCGCCTGCCTCTACAGTCTGTCTAGACAGCGCCTGTGTTTACAGTCTTTCTAGACAGTGCCTGTTCCTACAGTCTGACTAGACAGTGCGACGGATCTTTGTGTACGAGTGGTTGACGATGTGCGACGAGGTGGGGGGGGGGGGTTTGAGAAATGTGATGTCACATCAAAATGTGCAACTTTAAATAAATATAGACAACACGTTCTACTTAATTAAATAGACTTTGCCCCACGGGGGGGGGTCAAAAATCGTCCAAAATCACGTGACGTCACTTATGGACGGCCCCTAAGTGCCTCCCCTCTAGGTCGGCTTTAAATGAGTGCCAAGTGTGGGAGTGGTGTTGTGTTGAGAGTCAAGGGACCATCATTTAATTCCCTGGTCCTCGGCGCAATCTGCCCTGAGTTGTACTTCTTGGTGCGAGGCGTGAAGCCGTCAGCACTCGCGAGGCAACGGGCGGTGAGCGCGGTACAGACCACACCGTTCGCTCACGCGGCATGCCGGTCTCAATAGACGCTCGCCAACAGCGCAATGCCCCCACGGTCCCGGCAAGGCTGAACTGTGGATGCTTTGTCTGTGTTCTGCAGAGGATGTTTCTGACGAGGGAGAGGACAAAGACGCTGTCACCTACAACATCACCATCGACATCCACTACGGAATCAAGTCGAGCAGGTGGTGGACCAGGCCCACGTGGGATGACCTCCGGTCCCATCGCCCACATCCCTCCCTCCCCTCCTTCCCTCACTCCCTGCGACTTGTACCGGGGTCACCACTCCCCCCCGCCTGTTCCCCCATGAAGATCGCGATGGGAACGCGCGGCCGAACGCGTGGCCGTGCCCGCGGTCCGGGCCGCGTACCGTCGCCCGGGTCACGTTTTGCTTGCTCGTAGCCCTGCCCGTGGTCTTGGGCTCAGATCGTCTTACAAATCAACGTCTCTGCCATCATCTCGATCACGGTCAGGGTTAGGGTTTCTCGACTTTCGTGTCCGTGCTCGTGTTTGACCTCGTATCTGGCCCCGTGGTTGACCTCGTGTTTGACCTCGTGTTTGACCTTGTGTCTGGCCTCGTGTTCGACCTCGTGCTCGCGCTGACGGTTTGTGTCCCCGCGCCCGTGCAGCCTGGCACTCATCAAGCGCGGCGGCGTGCTGGACGCCGACAAGCCGATGGCGTCGCAGCTGCGCGTGATGACGTTCAGCGAGGACTCGCCCTACGAGACGCTGCACGCCTTCGTCAGCTCCGCCGTGTCGCCCTTCTTCAAGTCCTACATCAAGGAGTCCGGCAAGGCCGAGAGGTGCGCGTCGCACTCCAGCCCGCGGCCGTGGATGCGCGGCAGCCGGCCGAGTTTGTGAGCCGGCCGAGTCCGTGCCGTCACCGCAGCCTTCAAAAGAGCTTTACAGCTCATCGGATTCCTCCAGTATAAATATTCTGATTCTGAACCTTACTACCCCTGCCATCGCCACAACCTTACCACCATCACCACCACCGCAACCATATATCTTAACACCACCGCTGTCAATCTCACCACCATCACCAACTCTACCTCCTTCACTACCTTCAATTACCACCACTACCACCGTCGTCAATCTCACCACCATCATCACCACCACTACCTCCAGCACATTCACTACCTACCACTACCACCCACCATCATCACCTCCACCATCCACTACCACCAAAATCACCACCACCCACATCACTCTTACCACCAGCGGCGTCACCCACGACTACTGCCACCTTTATTACCATCCTCACCACCGCCACCACCATGAATTCTACGACTACCACCGCCATCGTCACTGCCACACCATCAACGGTGTGTCGATGGTGCTTTTTGTGTTTAGTTTGTTGTCCTTCCCCCGCACCTCTAATTAGCACGGTTGGCTACGAATGGTGGCGAAATGTTAACTACCTCGCTTGGTATACAGGAGGTCGTGCGTTCATTCCCGACCCTGACGCCTCCTATATATGTGCAGTTTGCGGTGTCTCTCTCCCCATGGTCGCGTGGATTTTTCTCCGGGTTCTCCGGTTGTTTCCCCTCCACATTTATATTCAACATCATGCGCTGAGAGTATTTGGCTGCTGTAGACGTCCACGTGATGATAAGCCACTTCGTGGAGCTATCATAGCCGCAATGGGGCCTTAACCGGTAAAATATAAAAATAGTTTAGTTCATGACTTTACATACAACGGGACCTGCTCCGACTTGAGCGCTCATCCCTTCAGGGACGGGGACAAGATGGCACCGTCGGTGGAGAAGAAGATCGCCGAGCTGGAGATGGGCCTGCTGCACCTGCAGCAGAACATCGACATCCCCGAGATCAGCCTGCCCATCCACCCCACCGTGAGCGCCGTGCTGCGCCACAGCGCCGAGCGCGGCGACCGCGCCAAGGTGAAGGTGGGGGGGGAGGGGTCGCTGCTAAGGGGGGGGGGGGTCAAAGTTCGGAAGCCGCGGCGCTGGCCCAGGGGTCAAGGCAGGTGCCAAGGTCGGGCACCGTTGGTGCCGGTGCCGCTCGGCGGGGCTGCCGGAGGAGTCCACGGTTATAGGAGGGGCTGATTTGTTTTGTTGAGTGTATATAGGGGCAACTTGCCACGTGACGGGAGAGTTCGTACGGAGTTCTCGACGAGTGTCGCATCATCATCATCGTCGTCATCGTCGTCGCCCCCCCCCCCCGCCTCCCACTCACTGTGTATTGGAGCACGGCCCACGGGAGCAGATATCGCAGAGCTGCTTTTGAGGTCCTCGTGCAAGCGCGACCCTTCATCCACACACTCAGGGGGGCCACCTATGGGACCCTTTTCGTCAGTATCCAAATATGATGAAAAATACAAGAATAGGCTTTACCTTTGACCTTTTTCTGCATTAACCACACGTACTTGTGGTAAAACATGCAAACAAGCATGCCCTGACAACGATATATGCCTTGTCTCTGAAAAAAAACTGAGATCTATTATTTGGTGTGTGAACATCTTAACGCCGCCTGTGTTTTATTGCCGGAGAGGGCAGACCGTGTTCTTGTAAGGGGTGGGGGGGGCGAGTTCCCCAGAGCGCTCTGCCCCACGGGAACGTTTCGCGGCAGGGTAAGTTGGAGCCGAGCGTCATTTCGCTCTCGGAG
>WFAB01003102.1:20000-21130 GCA_018977245.1 Lethenteron camtschaticum | reverse complement strand
CGCGGATGACGTCATCGGAAAACCAACGCGCCTCAATCATTCAAATCCGCTGCTCGATGACGTCACACGCGAATTAACAGACTAATGACGTCATGTAGCCCACTTTCTCCCGACCATCCGCGCCGGTGGCGGGGAAGTGGTGGGGAGGGAACTAAGCGAATGACGTCACAGAATCGATGGCGGATGACGTCATGCGTCGGTTTCTACTTGACAAATGACGTCATGTACCCCCTCCCCTCCCCTCCTTCTCTTGTACCAGTCGCCCCTCAGCGACTTGTTCTTCATTCGCCTTCAACTCGTTTGTGGTGAGAACCACAACCAACACAAACACCACAACCACTACAACCACTACCACCACAACAACCACCACCACCACAACCACCACCACTACAAGCACTACCACCACTACAACAACAACAACCACCACAACCACTACAACCACTACCACCACAACAACAACAACCACCACCACCACAACCACCACCACAACCACCACTACAACAACACTACCATCACCACTACAACAACCACCACTACCACAAACACCACCACAACCACCACTACAACAAACCACTACCATCACCACCACACAAACACCACCACTACCACTACAACAACAACCACTACAAACACCACTACCACTATACCATCACCACAACAACAACAACCACTACCACCACCACTACCACCACAACCACCACCACAACAACCACTACCACCACCACTACAACCACCACAACAACCACTACCATCACCACCAACACCACCACCACAACCACCACAACCACAACCACCACAACCACAACCACTACAATCACTACAAACACCATCACCACTACAACAACAACCACTACCACTACTACAACAACCACAACAACCACCACCACAACAACAACAACAACCACCACAACAACAACCACAACAACAACCACCACCACCATCACAACCACCACAACAACCACCACTACTACCACAACAACCACAACAACCACCATCACCACTACCACCACCACTACCACCACCACCATCACCACCATCACCACAACCACCACAACCATCACAACAACCACAACAACACTCTGTGTGAGTCTATGGGTCTCTGTGTGAGTCTGTGGGTCTCTGTGTGAGTC
>WFAB01003102.1:0-15000 GCA_018977245.1 Lethenteron camtschaticum | reverse complement strand
TGGTGGCAGTGGTGGCGGCGGTGGTGATGGTGGTGGATGGACGCGTGCGTATGTGTGCGTGCGCTTCTGTGTTTGTGTGTGCGTGCGTGTGTGCGTTGCGTGTTTGTGTGTGTGCGTGCGTGTGTGCATCTATCTATGATGTCTCCTGGCCCAACCCCCCTTTGGCGGAGCCAGAAGACTGAATTCTTACCTTCGGGGCTCCTCCAGAAACAACAAAAAGCCGCTGCGGGTGGCCACGTGGAATGTTCAAACTGCGAAGAGGCTGCCACTCCTCTGTCGGGAGCTGGACTAGTACCACCTGGATCTCTGCGGTATTCAGTAGTTCTGCCACCATGAGGGGTGGACAGTCCTCTACTCGGGGCAGGAGACTGCCAAACAACAGGGAGTGGCTCTTCTTCTGAACAAAAGAATGAAGGGGGCATGGGAGCGTGGCGGTGAGGTGTGGAAGCTGTAAGCCCCAGGCTACTTTGGGCTCGCCTTCCCATCAACCGGAGGCGAGGAGTGGTGTTCGTGGTTACTTATGCCCCCACCGAAGATGAACATCAGTAGAGACTTCAATGCCCGAGTTGGTCATGATGCTGGCACCTGATCTGGAGTGATTGGAAGGCATGGGCCAGATCAGCTCAATAACAATGGTAGGAGGTTGCTCATGGGCTTGTAATTACCAACACGCTGTTCCGGCATCGGTGCATCCACACAACATCATATATGCATGCCGGGTCCAAGCAAGAACATCTGCTGGACTACATAGTGATGGACCAGCGGATGCGGGCCCATGTCCTTGACGCCAGGACCTACCGTGGAGCTGATCTGCCCACTGACCATCGACTTGTCATCTGTAAGATGCGCCTGCCATTCTTCCACTCCGGTGGTGGGTGTACACCCAGGACCCCATTCAAACCCACAGTGGCCTGGTCTCAGTTAGCTGTTGAAAGTTGCAAGCGAGAATTTCGTCATCGCTTGCAACTGAGGTTGGCATCGTCCCCCACTCCTCCTGATGCTGAGGGGAAATGGGTGAGGTTTAGGACTGTGACTCATGCAGCTGCAATGGCTGCTTTGACTACATGGTCCAGACCTCACCAGAGACCCTGGCTGACAGATGAGGTGTTCAGGATGGTTGAGGAAAAGCGACAGGTCCACTCTAATTGTCTACAGCATCCCACGTCAGGGAATGAGGCTTACCGCAGCCTTCGCTCGGAGGTTTGGAGAGCCGTGAGGCGCTGCACGGATGGGTGGTGGTCATGGGTTGCTGAGGAGATGGAGTCTGCCTCAGTAGCCCGCGATCACAAATCACTCTTTAATTCCATCAAAAAAGTAACTTGCAGAGCCACACCTATTACCATCATTAGGGGAAAAACGGTGATCCGATCTGTCAGGAACAGGTTGGCAGATTTTCTGTGAGGTCCTGGGGGAGGGGAAATCCCTCAGCCAGGAAAACATCGTGGCACAAAGTGGGGATGACCCTGCTGAGGCTGCGGTGCCTCAAATATTGGAAGAAGTCACCCCCTGTGAGTGGCTGGCTGAGGTGCCATCCGTTGAGGAAGTACTGAAGGCGATCCAGAGTCTGAGACCAGGATCTCCCAAGCGTGTATTGCATAGTGTAGATTCCAAGAACACAGGATGAGATGTTACTATCCTTTGTGCAAGCACTTCCAAGAGTTCATGAACAGTGAGCCTGGTGAAATTTGGGGAGCGCATCGTCAG
This sequence comes from Lethenteron camtschaticum, assembly GCA_018977245.1. Lineage (NCBI taxonomy): Eukaryota > Metazoa > Chordata > Hyperoartia > Petromyzontiformes > Petromyzontidae > Lethenteron > Lethenteron camtschaticum. The sequence continues at coordinate 13,296 of WFAB01003102.1, read as the reverse complement.
TAGTGTACCTTCGGTTCCTAGGGTGTTTCGGCCTTTCACACTATGCACCCTCCCCAAAGGCGGCCAGCGACAGGGTGATCAATCCTACGCTTGCGTCCCATTCCCAATTAGTCATAGGAGTTGCCTTGTTGTTGATAGCCAACATCCCATGGGACTATGCATGGCAGGGGCGTCCTCCTCCCTGAGTCAAGCATTGTTGACTGCATACCTCCTGGCCCTCTCACTTCGGGGCCCAGCTGGGGTCTTTCCTCTTCATCCAGAGCCACTGACTGCTGCCTTCTGCCGCCTCCGATACAGCTCTGATTGCCGAACGCTGGCTCTGGCCCTTAATTCCCAGGTCTCTAAGCAGTCTGGTTGTAGATGTTGCCATAGTCGTGTATAGCGTAGTGTTAGTAGTGGAGTGTATAGTAGTATAGTGTAGTGAAAAGTAGTTTAGTATATAGGGTAGTATGTAGTGTAGTGTGTAGTAAAGTGTAGTGTGTAGTGTAGTGTATAGTGTAGTGTATTACCAATCGAACGAACCCTGCGGCTTACCCCCAACGTGTCTCTGTGCCCACCAGAAACCACCACCATGAAGCAGGAATACACGGGGGAGGAGGCGGAGGAGGCGGAGGCGGAGATCCGTAAACAATGGGGGCTCGTTCGGGTTCTACCACCGCCACCACGACCACGGCTCCCGCACAACCACTGCCACAACCACCGCAACAACCACCGCAACAACCACAACCACCGCAACAACCACCGCTACAACCACCGCAACAACCACCGCAACAACCACAACCACCGCCACAACCGCGGCTAACGCAGCCTCGGCCACCGCGACCATCGCCGCTGCCGGCGACGCTACCGCCACCGCCGCCCTCCTCCTCTCGCCGGCCGTTGCCGCCCTGGCGGCCGCCGCCGCCGCGGCCGCCGCGACGCCGCAGCAGCAGCCGCAACAGCCGCAACAACAGCAGCCGCAACAGCAGCAGCAGCAGCGTCGGCCGTTCCCGTGCGACGTCTGCGAGAAGCTGTTCGGCAGCCGCCAGGCACTGTCGGTGCACCGGCGCACCCACACGGGCGAGCGGCCCTACGTCTGCGCGCACTGCGGCCGCCAGTTCGCCCAGGGGCAGCACCTGCGGGCCCACCTGGCCACGCACACGCGGGAGCGCCCCCACGCCTGCGGACGTTGCGGACGGGCCTTCGCCCTGCGCTCCAACCTGCGGGCGCACGAGGCCACGCACGACGCCGCGGCCGCCTCGACGACGGAGACCACCACCGCCCACAGAAGGCCCCGTCGCCGCTCGAGGACCACGGGCCTCCTGCCCCCACCGCCGCCGCCCCGCCGCCGGCCGTCCGCTGTTCGCGTGCGAGTGTGGCAAGTCCTTCGCTCAGGCCTCCTCGCTGAGGGAGCACCGGGCCACGCACGCCGGCGGGAGGCCGCACGCCTGCGCGGACTGCGGCCGCCGTTTTGCCTACGCCAGCGGCCTGCGCGTCCACCGTCGGACCCACACGGGCGAGAGGCCGCACGTCTGCGGGGACTGCGGCCGCCGCTTTGCCCAGAGGCCCCATCTGGAGGCCCATCGGAGGACGCACACCGGGGAGAGGCCGTACGGCTGCGAGCGATGCGGTCGGAGGTTCTCGCTCAACTGCAACTTGAAGGCCCACCTGAGGACGCACCGCGAGGGAACGGCGCCGGTCGTGGTGGTGACCACGCCGGGGATGGTGGTCGTGGTGGTGCAGCAGGAGCAGCAGCAGGAGCAGCAGCAGGAGCAGCAGCAGCAGGAGGAGGAGCGGAGGGAGAGTTTGAGTGGGGTGTGTTGGACCTGCGGAAGAGGGAGGTGGCTGGAAGAGGTTGGGGTGGAGGTGCCGCTGGTGGTGATGGTGGAGATGGTGGAGGTGGTGGAGGTGGTGGAGGTGGTGGAGGTGGTGGAGGTGGTGGAGGTGGCGGCACGAGTGCGGTAGGGGGGGGAGGAGGTGAGTGACTTTAAGCAACCAGACATCTCGACCCCACCGTCCCTACCTCATCATCGTCGTCGTCATCGTCATCATCGTCGTCATCATCGTCGTCATCATCGTCGTCATCGTCATCATCGTCGTCATCATCGTCGTCATCGTCATCATCATCGTCATCATCGTCGTCATCGTCATTGTCATCATCGTCATCATCGTCATCGTCGTCGTCATCGTCATCATCATCGTCATCATCGTCGTCATCGTCATCATCATCGTCGTCATCATCGTCATCGTCATCATCGTCGTCGTCATCATCGTCGTCATCGTCGTCATCATCGTCGTCGTCGTCGTCATCATCATCGTCGTCGTCGTCGTCGTCGTCGTCATTGCCGTTGTCATCGTCGTCATCATCGTCATCATCATCGTCGTCATCGGCCGTGCCCTATCCACTGCTGGAGGCATTCTTATCACGTGGACATTTAAAGCGGCAGTCAAATTCTCTCAATTCGATGTCTCTGTGGGGCCACGGGTCCCTGTGTTGGTGAATGGATCTCCCTGTGGCTCTGTGGGGCTCTGTGGGTGTGTGCATCTGTGTGTGTCTGTGGGTTTGTGTGTGTCTGTGGGGCTCTGTGTTAGTCAATGGGTCTCTGTGGTTGTGTGGGTCTGTATGAGTCTCTGTGTGAGTCTGCGGGTCTCTGTGAATGGATCTCTGTGTGCATCTGTGTGAATCTGTGCTAGTGAATGGCTTTCTGTGTGGGTCTGTGTGGGTCTGTGTGAGTCTGTGTGGCTCTGTGCTAGTGAATGGGTTTCTGTGTGGGTCTGTGTAAGTCTGCGGGTCTCTGTGTGAGTCTGTGGGTCTCTGTGTGAGTCTCTATGTGAGTCTGCGGGTCTCTGTGCGAGTCTGTGGGTCTCTGTGTGAGTCTGTGGGTCTCTGTGTGAGTCTGTGGGTCTCTGTGTGAGTCTCTGTTTAAGTCTGCAGGTCTCTGTGTGAGTCTCTGCGAGTCTCTGTGTGAGTCTGCGGGTCTCTGTGTGAGTCTGTGGGTCGGGCGTAGACCTGGCCACCCACCCCCTCGTGTTCCGTGCCGGCCTTTATAGGCGCTCGCTAACAGCACTTGCCACAACAGTCTGCTAAGGCTATACGGGGGGGTCTTTGTCTTTTTGTCTCTGTGTGCGCCTGTGGGTCTCTGTGTGAACCTGTGGGTCTCTGTGATTATGTCAGAGTCCATGAATGTGTCTCTTTGTGTGCGAGTCAATGGGTTGTCTGATGCTTCAAAGTCTTCGCGTTGGTGAGTGGGTCTCTGTGTGGTGAGTCTGTGGGTCTCTATGTTGAGTCTGTGGGTCTCTGTGTGAGTCTGTGGGTCTCTGTGTGAGTCTGTGGGTCTCTGTGTGGTGAGTCTGTGGGTCTCTTTGTGGTGAGTCTGTGGGTCTCTGTGTGGTGAGTCTGTGGGTCTCTGTGTGGTGAGTCTGTGGGTCTCTGTGTGGTGAGTCTGTGGGTCTCTGTGTGTGGAGCTGTGGGTCTCTGTGTGGTGAGTCTGCGGGTCTCTTTGTGAGTCTGTGGGTCTCTGTGTGGTGAGTCTGTGGGTCTCTTTGTGAGTCTGTGGGTCTCTGTGTGGTGAGTCTGTGGGTCTCTTTGTGAGTCTGTGGGTCTCTGTGTGGTGAGTCTGCGGGTCTCTTGTGAGTCTGTGGGTCTCTGTGTGGTGAGTCTGTGGGTCTCTTTGTGAGTCTGTGGGTCTCTGTGTGGTGAGTCTGTGGGTCTCTTTGTGAGTCGGTGGGTTTCTGTGTGGTGAGTCTGTGGGTCTCTGTGTGAGTCTGCGGGTCTCTGTGTGGTGAGTCTGTGGGTCTCTGTGTGAGTCTGTGGGTCTCTGTGTGAGTCTGCGGGTCTCTGTGTGGTGAGTCTGTGGGTCTCTGTGCGAGTCTGTGGGTCTCTGTGTGGTGAGTCTGTGGGTCTCTGTGTGAGTCTGTGGGTCTCTGTGTGGTGAGTCTGTGGGTCTCTGTGTGGTGAGTCTGTGGGTCTCTGTGTGGTGAGTCTGTGGGTCTCTGTGTGGTGAGTCTGCGGGTCTCTGTGTGGTGAGTCTGCGGGTCTCTGTGTGGTGAGTCTGCGGGTCTCTGTGTGGTGAGTCTGTGGGTCTCTGTGCGAGTCTGTGGGTCTCTGTGTGTGGAGCTGTGGGTCTCTGTGTGAGTCTGTGGGTCTCTGTGTGGTGAGTCTGTGGGTCTCTGTGTGAGTCTGTGGGTCTCTGTGTGTGGAGCTGTGGGTCTCTGTGTGAGTCTCTGGGTCTCTGTGTGGTGAGTCTGCGGGTCTCTGTGTGGTGAGTCTGTGGTCTCTGTGCGAGTCTGTGGGTCTCTGTGTGGTGAGTCTGCGGGTCTCTGTGTGGTGAGTCTGTGGGTCTCTGTGTGGTGAGTCTGTGGGTCTCTGTGTGGTGAGTCTATGGGTCTCTGTGTGGTGCGTCTGTGGGTCTCTGTGTGGTGAGTCTGTGGGTCTCTGGTTGGTGAGTGGGTCTCTGTGTGTGGAGCTGTGGGTCTCTGTGTGGTGAGTGGGTCTCTGGTGTGGAGCTGTGGGTCTCTATGTGAGTCTGTGGGTCTCTGTGTGGTGAGTCTGTGGGTCTCTGGGTGGTGAGTCTGTGGGGTCGCTGTGTGATGAGTATATGGGTCTCTGTGTGGTGAGTCTGTGGGTCTCTGTGTGGTGAGTGTGTGGGTCTCTGTGTGATGAGTATATGGTCTCTGTGTGAGTCTCTCGGTCTCTGCAAATCTGTGGGTCTCTGTGTGGTGAGTCTGCGGGTCTCTGTGTGAGTCTTCGGTCTCTGCAAATCTGTGGGTCTCTGTGTGGTGAGTCTATGGGTCTCTGTGTGGTGAGTCTGCAGGTCTCTGTGTGGAGTTGTGGGTCTCTGTGCGAGTTTCTGGGTCTGTATGAGTCTCTGAGTCTCTGTGTGAGTTCATGGGTCTCTGTGTGAGTCCATGTGTCTCTGTGTGATGAGTCTGTGGGTCTCTGTGTGAGTCTCTGAGTTGCCATGGTGTCTAGGAGATGTTGACTACCTCGCCAGGTTACAAGAGATCGTGGGTTCGATCCCGACCCTGACGATGTCTGCAGCGTCTCTCTCCCCCCGTGGTCGCGTGGATTTGCCTCCGTTCAGAGTGTTTGTCTGCTGCTATGAATGTCCACGTGAACTTGGATGATGACATCAGCCCACGTGGTGAGTTGCTATCCATCTGTGGCAAAGTATCTACTGCACAGTAGCAGCTCAGTGGGGTCTTACACCTGGTAACATCAACATTGTTTCTCTGTGAGTCTCTGCGTGTCTCTGTGGGTCTCTGTGTGTCTCTGTGTGACTCTGCGTGTCTCTGCGTGTCTCTGCGTGTCTCTGTGTGTCTCTGCGTGTCTCTGTGTGTCTGTGTGACTCTGTTAGTCTCTGTGTGTCTCTGTGTGTCTCTGTTAGTCTCTGTGTGTCTCTGTGGGTCTCTGCGTGTCTCTGCGTGTCTCTGCGTGTCTCTGTTGACTCTGTGTGTCTCTGTGAGTCTCTGTGTATCTCTGTGGGTCTCTGTGGGTCTCTGTGGGTCTCTCTGAGTCTCTGTGTGTCTTTGTGAGTCTATGTGTGTCTCTGTGTGTCTCTGCTTGTCCTGTGTGACTCTGTGGGTCTCTGTGTGTCTCTGCGTGTCTTTGTGTGAATCTGCGTGTCTCTGTGTGACTCTGTGGGTCTCTGTGTCTCTCTGTGAGTCTGTGTGTCTCTGTGTCTCTGTGTGTCTCTGTGGGTCTTTCTGAGTCTGTGTGGGTCTCTCTGAGTCTGTGTGGGTCTCTGTGTGTCTATGTGAGTCTCTGTGAGTTTCTGTGAGTCTCTGAGTCTCTGTGAGTCTCTGCATGTCTCTGTGAGTCTCTGTGTGTCTCTGTGTGTCTCTGTGTATCTCTGTGTGTCTGTGAGTCTCTGTGTGTCTCTGTGTTTCTCTTGAGTCTGTGTGTCTCTGTGTGACTCTGCGTGTTTCTGTGTGACTCTGTGTTCTTTGTGTATTCTGTTGACTCTGTGTGTCTCTGTGAGTATCTGTGTGTCTCTACGTGTTTCTGTGTCTCTACAGTGAGGGAAAAAAGTATTTGATCCCCTGCTGATTTTGTACGTTTGCCCACTGACAAAGAAATGATCAGTCTATAATTTTAATGGTAGGTTTATTTGAACAGTGAGAGACAGAATAACAACAAAAAAATCCAGAAAGACGCATGTCAAAAAATGTTATAAATTGATTTGCATTTTAATGAGGGAAATAAGTATTTGACCCCTCTGCAAAACATGACTTAGTACTTGGTGGCAAACCCCGTGTTGGCAATCACAGAGGTCAGACGTTTTTGTAGTTGGCCACCAGGTTTGCACACATCTCAGGAGGGATTTTGTCCCACCACTCCTCTTTGCAGATCTCCAAGTCATTAAGGTTTCGAGGCTGACGTTTGGCAACTCGAACCTTCAGCTCCCTCCACAGATTTCTACGGGATTAAGGTCTGGAGACTAGGCTCGGCCACTCCCAGGACCTTAATGTGCTTCTTCTTGAGCCACTCTGTTGTTGACTTGGCCGTGTGTTTTGGGTCATTGCCATGCTGGAATACCCATCCACGGACTCATTTCAATGCCCTGGCTGAGGAAGGAGGTTCTCACCCAAGATTGACGGTACATGGCCCCGTCCATCGTCCCTTTGATGCGGTGAAGTGTCCTGTCCCCTGAGCAGAAAACACCCCCAAAGCATAATGTTTCCACCTCCATGTTGACGGTGGGGATGGTGTTTTGGGGTCATAGGCAGCATTCCTCCTCTGCCGGTACGGGTAGGGTACGGGATCGGGACCGGTTGCGACCTCTGCTTACGTATCTCTGTGTGTCTCTGCATGTCTCTGTGGGTCTCTGTGTGTCTCTGGTATCTCTGCGTGTCTGTGTCTCTACGTATCTCTGGTGTGTCTCTGTGGGTCTCTGTGTGTCTCTGTGGGTCTCTGTGTGTCTCTGTATATCTCTGAGTCTCTACGTATCTCTGTGTGTATCTGTCTCTCTGCGGGTCTCTGTGTGTCTCTGAGTCTCTACGTATCTCTGCGATCTGTCGCTCGTGACGGCCACTCCCGCTGAGGTCCTGTGGGTCTCTGTGTGTCTCTGTGGGTCTCTGTGGGTCTCTGTGGGTCTCTGTGTGGGTCTCTGTGGGTCTCTGTGTCTGTGTGTCTCTGTGGGTGTCTGTGGGTCTCTGTGTGTCCTGTGAGTCTGTGTGTCTCTGTCTCTCTGTGCCTCTGTGTGTCTCTGTGGGTCTCTCTGAGTCTGTGTGGGTCTCTGTGTGTCTCTGTGATCTCTGTGTGTTTCTGCGTTCTCCGATCTCTACGTATCTCTCGATCTGTCGCTCGTGACGCCACTCCCGCTCCCGCAGCCCGCAGGCTCCGGCTGTGTGTGCGGGCGGCCCCTCACCACCCCACGTGTCCCGCTAACAAACAAACAACAAACAAAACAACAAACAAACAAACAACAAACAAACAACAACAAAGAACAAACTCCGTCCCCTTCCCCGTCGGCGCTTCCTCCCCGCTCAGCCCCGAGAGCGAGCAGCCCGACCTGCCGACACGGAGACCCCGGGACGAGGGCCAACACGGACACGACCGCCCCGGGCCAACACCGCCGACGATCCGCAGCAGCAGCAGCCGCATCATCAACAGCCGCAACAGCAGCAGCAGCAGCCGCATCATCAACAGCAGCAGCAGCAGCATCACAGCAACAGCAACAGCCGCAACATCAACAGCAGCAGCATCATCAACAACAGCAGCAGCAGCATCAGCAGCAGCAGCAGCAACAGCAACAGCCGCAACATCACAGCAGCAGCCGCATCATCAACAGCAGCAGCATCATCAGTCGCAACAGCCGCAAAAACAGCAGCCGCAACAGCCGCATCAACAACAACAGCAGCAGCAGCAGCGTCAGCAGCGTCAGCGTCGCTTCCCGTGCGACGTCTGCGAGAAGCTGTTCGGCAGCCGCCAGGCGCTGTCCGTCCACCGGCGCACCCACACGGGCGAGCGGCCCTACGTCTGCGCGCACTGCGGCCGCCAGTTCGCCCAGGGCCAGCACCTGCGGGCCCACCTGGCCACGCACACGCGGGAGCGCCCCCACGCCTGCGGACGTTGCGGACGGGCCTTCGCCCTGCGCTCGAACCTGCGGGCGCACGAGGCCACGCACGACGCAGACAGGCCCCGCACCCGTGCGGACGCTGCGGACGGGCCTACGCCTCGGTGGCCACCCTGCGCGTCCACGAGCGGGCGGCCCACTCGACGCGCAGGCCCCACTCGTGCGACGAGTGCGGCAAGGGCTTCACCCGGGCCTCCTTCCTGCGGGCACACCGGTGTCCCACACGGGCCTGAGGCCTACGGCTGCACGGACTGCGGCAAGCGATACTCGCAGCCGTCGGCGCTGGACGCCCACCGGTGGACCCACGCCGTTGCCGCCGCCGCCGCGGCCGGCACGGACCCGCCGCCCACGTTCCGGTGCGAGCTGTGCGGCCGCGGGTTCGCGAGGGCCTCGCTGCTGAGGGCGCACGGACGCTCGCACGCCGGCAAGGGCAAGGGCAGAGGGGGGCGCAGGAGGACGCTGGAGGGAGAGGAGCCCGCGGAGGTCGGAGGGCCGCTGGGATGGGGGGGGAGGCTCCGGCCTTCGTGTCCGACGATTTAGGCGAGTGACCTGGCGGCCGTGCCTGGTGTTGTTGGGGAGGAGAGCGATGGATTGGTCGTTGCTCGGGCTGGAGAGGGGGGGGGGGGGACACACAGAGACTCATAGAGACTCATAGAGACACACACAAAGACACACACAGACACACAGAGACCCACAGAGACACAGAGACCCACAGAGACACACAGAGACACACAGAGACACACAGAGACACCACAATGACACATACAGACTCACAGAGACACACACAGACACACACAGACACACAAAGACCCACAGAGACTCAGAGACCCACACAGAGACACACAGAGACCAACAGAGACCCACAGAGACACACAGACTCACAGAGACCCACAGATACCCACAAAGACCCACAGAGACCCACAGAGACACACAGAGACCCACAGAGATACATAATTATAGACCCACAGAGATACACGCAGAGACCCTCAGAGACACAGAGAGACCCACACTTATAGACCCACAGAGACCCACAGAGACACACAGAGACACACAGAGACCCACAGACACGCAGAGACACACAGAGACCCACACTTATAGACCCACAGAGACCCACACACCCACAGAGACCCACAGAGACACACAGAGACCCACGCACCCACAGAGATTCCCCATAGACACCCACAGAGACCCATAGAGACCATAGCTTGGTCATCTGGACAGCTAAACAACGATGACCTTTAACGATTGGCCCGGTGGTTTCATTCCAGTGAAATGGCATCCATGGCTTCAATCGACATTCAAAGTTGGCGACGCCAATTAATTAATTATTAACCACGCCCCACCCCCCCCGCCCCTCCCCCGCAGGTCTGTGGGACGGTGCGGCCGTCGTGACGTCACGGGGGGGGGTCACGGGGGGGGTCACGGGGGGGGCTGGGTCGCGGGGGGGGGTCACGGGAGGGGTCACGGGAGGGGTCACGGGGGGGGTAATGGGGGGGTCATGGGGGGGGCTGTGGGCGATGAAGACTGAGCACCCCGACTGAGAAGTTGCTGGTGGGTGGTGGGTAGGGGGGTGTATAGTGTAGTGTGTAGTGTAGTGTATAGTGTAGTAGTGTAGTAGTGTATAGTGTAGTGTATAGTGTAGTGTAGTGTATAGTGTAGTGTATAGTGTAGTGTGTAGTAGTGTATAGTGTAGTGTATAGTGTAGTGTATAGTGTAGTGTGTAGTAGTGTATAGTGTATGTAGTAGGTGTAGTGTATAGTGTAGTGTGTAGTAGTGTATAGTGTAGTGTATAGTGTAGTGTATAGTGTAGTGTATAGTGTAGTGTATAGTGTAGTGTGTAGTGTAGTAGTGTAGTGTGTAGTGTAGTAGTAGTGTAGTGTAGAGTGTATAATGTAGTGTATATAGTGTATAGTGTAGTAGTGTAGTGTGTATAGTGTATAGTAGTATAGTGTAGTAGTGTATAGTAGTATAGTGTAGTAGTGTAGTGTGTATAGTGTAGTACTGTAGTGTAGTGTGTAGTAGTATAGTGTATAGTAGTGTAGAGTGTAGTAATGTATAGTGTAATGTATAATGTAGTGTGTATAGTGTATAGTGTAGTAGTAGTGTAGTGTAGAGTGTATAATGTAGTGTATATAGTGTATAGTAGTGTAGTGTATAGTGTAGTAGTGTATAGTGTAGTGTGTATAGTGTATAGTAGTATAGTGTAGTAGTGTATAGTGTAGTGTATAGTGTAGTAGTGTATAGTGTGGTGTATAATGTATTGTATAGTGTAGTGTATAGTAGTGTAGTGTATAGTAGTGTAGTAGTAGTGTAGTGTAGAGTGTATAATGTAGTGTGTATAGTGTAGTGTATAGTAGTGTATAGTGTAGTGTATAGTGTAGTGTGTAGTGTAGTGTATAGTAGATGCGGTGGCTACCATCTTGTGTTCGACACCCAGCACCCAGAAGCTGCTACTGCTGCTGCTACTGCTGCTGTTGCTACTACTACTGCTGCTACTGCTACTACTGCTGCTGTTGCTACTACTACTGCTGCTACTGCTACTACTGCTGCTGTTGCTACTACTACTGCTGCTACTACTACTGCTACTACTGCTACTACTGCTACTTCTGCTGCTACTGCTGCTACTACTGCTACTGCTGCTGCTGCTACTGCTACTACTACTGCTGTTGCTACTACTGCTGCTACTACTGCTGCTACTACTGCTGCTACTACTGCTACTGCTGCTGCTACTACTACTGCTACTACTGCTGCTGCTACTACTACTGCTACTACTACTGCTACTACTACTACTGCTACTACTACTACTGCTGCTGTTGCTACTGCTGCTGCTACTACTACTGCTGCTGCTACTGCTGTTGCTGCTACTACTGCTACTACTACTACTGCTGCTGCTACTACTACTGCTGCTGCTACTGCTGTTGCTGCTACTACTGCTACTACTGCTACTGCTGCTGCTACTACTACTGCTGCTGCTGCTACTGCTGCTGTTGCTACTACTGCTGCTACTACTACTGCTGCTGCTACAGCTGCTGTTGCTGCTGCTGTGAGGATGACGTGCACCTAGCCTGGCACCAAGCGCCGTGGCGACGTCACGCAGCGTAGTGGCGGTTGTGGGTGGGGGCCATGCTAATGAGATGGACTGGTCATGTTAATGAGATGGGAGAGCTATGTGACGAGATGGGAGGGCGTTATGCTAATTTGATGAGTGGGGCTATGCTAATGAGATGGGGGTGGGGTTATACTAACGAGGCTGTACTAATGATGTTGGCACATTAGGAATCAACGTTGCGTGCGTTGTTGTTGTTGTTGTCGTTGTTGATGTTGTCATTGTTGATGTTGTTGTTGGTGTTGCATGTCGTATACGGTGGTTGTAAAAGCTCCTGTCGCTTATTTTAAGTGTTAATAAAAGCTTTGTTCCGAGTTAACTGCCAATGGTCATCATCTCTCTCTCGCCCCGTGGTGAGATGTTGACTACCTCGCCTGGTGCGCAGGAGGTCGTGGGTTCGATCCTGACCCTGAAGACGCCTGCTGCTGCTGTATATTTTGAGTCTGCGTCTCTCTCCCGTGGTCACTGCGTGGATTTTGTCTTCAACGTCACCGACACGTTTAGAGTAATTTGCCTGCTGCTATGAATGTCCACGTGATGATGATGATGACGACATCAGCCCACGTGGTGGAGCTGCTATCATCTGTGATGTCCACGTGGCTTCTGACAAAGTATCTACTACACAGTAGCAGTGGCTCTTACACCTGGTGACATCAACATTGTTCAGTTTTAGTGTGGGTCTCACACAGACACACAGACCCACACACACACCCCACAGACAAACACACACAGACACACACACAGAGACAAATACACACAGACCCACAGACACACACACAGACAAACACACACAGACACACACACATACCCACAGACAAACACACACAGACACACACACAGACACACACACAGAGACAAATACACACAGACCCACACACACACCCACAGACAAACACACACAGACACACAGACACAAATACACACAGACCCACACACAGACCCACACACACACCCACAGACAAACAGACACACACACAGACACACAGACACACACACAGAAACAAATACACACAGACCCACACACAGACCCACACACACACCCACAGACAAACACACACAGACACACACACAGACACACAGACACACACAGAGACAAAGAGACGCAGACTGCAAACATACAGCAGCAGGCCTCTTCAGGGTCGGGATCGAACCCACGACCTCCTGCGCACCAGGCGAGGTAGTCAACATCTCTCAGTGTCTGGATCGAACCCACGACCTCCTGCGCACCAGCGAGGTAGTCAACATCTCTCAGTGTCTGGGATCGAACCCACGACCTCCTGCGCACCAGGCGAGGTAGTCAACATCTCTCAGTGTCTGGGATCGAACCCACGACCTCCTGCGCACCAGGCGAGTAGTCAACATCTCTCAGTGTCTGGGATCGAACCCACGACCTCCTGCGCACCAGGCGAGTAGTCAACATCTCTCAGTGTCTGGGATCGAACCCACGACCTCCTGCGCACCAGGCGAGGTAGTCAACATCTCTCAGTGTCTGGGATCGAACCCACGACCTCCTGCGCACCAGGCGAGGTAGTCAACATCTCTCAGTGTCTGGGATCGAACCCACGACCTCCTGCGCACCAGGCGAGGTAGTCAAACATCTCACGAGTGACTTTGTGGCCAAGGGTCACTGCAATGGTCTTGGCGACCTTCAGGGACACGGCGGATTTGGACTTCCACCTGCAGTGAGGCAGCCGCGACTCCACCTAAGGGAGCAAAGATCCGTCACAATCTCACATCAACATCACCCACACCCAACATCACACCATCACCATCACACCATCACACCATCACTACCATCACACCCACCCAACATCACACCATCACCCCACCATCCACAATCACCCCACCCACCATTACCTACCATCACCATCACCACCCCCACCATCACACCCACCCACCATCACCATCCCCACAACCCACCACCACACCCACCATCACACCCACCACCACCCCCACACCCACCATCACCCCCACCATCACCCCACCATCACACCCACCCACCATCACACCCACCCACCATCACACCCACCCACCATCACCCCCACCATCACACCCACCATCACACCCACCCACCACCACATCCACCATCACACCCACCCACCATCACACCCACCATCACCACCACCATCACAC
>WFAB01003101.1:0-21140 GCA_018977245.1 Lethenteron camtschaticum | reverse complement strand
AGCAGCAGGCAGCAGGCGGCAGCAGCAGCAAACAGCAGCAGCGGCGGCAGCAGAGCAGCAAGCAGCAGCAGCAAGCAGCAGCAGCAGCGGCGCAGCAGCAGCAGCAGCAGCAGCAGCAGCAGCAGCAGCGGCACCTTTTGACTGACCATCGAACAAAGATGGTCACTGCATCGTGCGCTTTCAAATGCACTTCTGCGGCCGTCTGGAACGCTCTTCCGATATTAGGAAGCACTGGAGCTGAGCACTTTTAAATCTAGACTGAAATCTCTTTTCTTTAGCACTGCTTTTGTATTTAGTCGGTTGCCCTTTCACCACACCTCCGTGTAGCACGGTTGGCCACGTACGGTGTGAAAGAAGTTCAACGTACATGCAAGTCGGTTACGCGCTGTCACGTGACCCGCCAGAACCACGCGCGTGCCGTTATATGATTCGCCGAAGGATATACTTCAAGCAGCCCTAGAGTTTATCAAACTTAGCTTAGCAGCCCGTCTTTCTTGTGTTTACCTTGCTTTGATTCCCTTGTTCCTGAGTGTCTCATGTTCCCGTGCATTTGCACGCGTTCTCTCTGTGTCAGACTTGGGGGTTAGTTTTCGTTACAATTACAGCAGCGTTAAATTTCGATTTAAAGCTTTCGTGACTGCAGGGATTCATCTTCTTGGTTCTTTCGGTAAAGTCACGTAGAAGGGAAGTATAAATAATAAAAATAAAACATAAAAAATAAAATAATTCTCACGCAAATAATTCTCACTGCGTGAGAATTATTTTATTATGTTTTATTTTTATTATTTTATTACTTCCCTTCTACGTGACTTTACCGAAAGAACCAAGAAGATACAGCAGCGTTCTTCGCTAAAGTAAAGAAATTACTCTGCTCTACCCCTGTCTTTCTCCCTTCTATCGGGCTTGTTCGTGACGTTCGCGCGCCGTGCCTTGGCAGTACGGAAGGGGGATCATTGCATCCGTTTGTGCGGCGTTGTGAGTGGCCGGGTTATCTCGCCTCCCCTCCCTCCATCCCCTTGGGAATGCTTGTTGTGTTGAGGTTGTCGTCCTTCCCCGCACCTCCGATTAGCATGGTTGGCTACATACGGTGCGAAAAAAGTTCAACGTCTAAGTGCTGTATTCCCCCCCCCCCCGATTGTGAAGCACTTGTTGTTCAAATCGAACTCCAAAAAGTTTGGGTGCGTTTAACTTTTCCGGGGCAATCCGAGCGGCACGCGCCAACTCTCGATTGCAATTCGCCACGTTACGATCGACACGGTCTCGGCCCGCGATTCACCGCCGGTTCTCTCTGTGCGTGTCTCTGGTTCCCACGACCCGTGCCCCCTCCTCCCCAGGGTCCCAGCCATGAGAGTTCATGCCTGGCTACAGTGAATGCACGACACCCGACCTAAATGGCGCAGCATGATTTTGCTCCAGCCTGGCTCAGCTTCCCTACTCCGCCCCTTCCACCGCCAAGGTAAGCACAAGTCTCTTCGCCTAATTAGCGTGGCGGTAGTTGCCTTACTGAAGAACACCTTCAGTCCCCTTGACGGGGGTCCCTTTGAAGGTCCCGCTAGGGGGACCTCCCTGCAAGGTGGACCGCCCCCTGTTTGTGCAGAAGCCGTTATTAGCGGGTCACCAGGGGTCCTGCTAGAATATTGAGGCCTCCCATATAGTGAAGACTTCACAAAGAGAAAGACAAAACAAAGATAAAGATTCTCCGTAGAGCCATAGAAGACAGTTGGGGCAAGTGCTGTTAGCGAGCCGGTACGGCACACGAGGGGGTGGGTGGTCAACAACAGTGGGTGGCGATGTTTACACACCACACCAGATACTCATTTGAGGCTGAGTCGACATAGGGGAGGCCCATGACCGGTTCGGATAAACGTCACGGTGTTGACCGTGAGCGGGAATCGAACGCGGATCGCCGGGTTCGTAGCGCAGCGTAGCGCTGACCGCTACACTACCGCTTGTTATTGTTGTTGCTATTATTGTTGTTGATGTTATTGTTGTTGCGGTCAACGGGTTCGTAGCGTTGCTCCCTGACGGTTACACTAGCGCTCCCCACTCAGAGACCACGCACTCGCGTTCATTTATAATCTGCTTTACGGCGGTAGTAGTTGCATTCCTCAAGAACGCTGCGTTGTGGAAAAATCGCGTTATTGATCAACGATATAGGGTAAAACACAGTATGAAAAAATGTAGGTTTTCCCCTTTCTGACAATAATACAGGTTCGGTTCAACCACCAAATAGAAACTTTTGCTAGGAATCATGTCTGCATTAACCACGCGTACTTGTGGTGAATGTGCAAACAAACATGCTCTGATAACATCTGCATTGTCTTGGAAACTGATTGGCCTACACCAGAGACAACCTTCTTTAGGATACTGCCAAAAAGTCACCAGGGTACAGCACAGTCCGCAATAACACGTGAGATGCGTCACGCGGGCCGATTAGGTAGTGTCGAGAAGCATCCAGCAGCATCCCAATGCCTTGTGCGATGATGCTACTCCGAGGCAGTCGCACAACCGCTCATTCCTACTCGTAGTTGTGTTCACTCAATCGCGCTGTATCCAATTATCGTTAATAAAACAACAAGCGTTGAAGGAGAACAGACTGTACATTATAAACAGTTAAGCTTCGATTTAAAGCTTTCGTGACTGCAGCGATTCATCTTCTTGGTTCTTTCGGTAAAGTCACGTAGAAGGGAAATAATAAAAATAAAACATAAAATACAATTCTCACGACGTTTCGGCTGTTTTTCCGACAGACCTGTTCACCTGAGGACGGCCGCTTGCGTTGTGGCCGAAACGTCGTGAGAATTGTATTTTATTATGTTTAAATTTTTATTATTTTATTATTTCCTTTCTACTTGACTTTACCGAAAGAACCAAGAAGATGAAACATTTAACCCTTTCACATCTGGTCCCGTGTATGACTCCTGGTTGTGGCCGATCCAGATAATGTAGGTTTAATGTAGATCCTGTGACGCCTGCTGTACGTTTGGAGTTTACGTTTTTCTCCCCGTGGTGGTCGCGTGGATTTTTCTACGGGTCCTTCGGTTTTTCCCTCCACGTTTAGAAAATGCTTTCGAAGGATTTGGCTGCCGCTATACATTTACAGGTGATAAACCACTCATTTGAGCTGTCCTTTCTGGCCAGGTCACTTTTGAAAAATATTGGTCAGTGGGCCTTATCTGTAAAATAAAAATAGTTTAGTTTTAGCACGGTTGGCTACATACGGTACGAAGGATGTTCAACATACATATTTTAATTGGTGGTGGTGATGATGATGATGATGTTGATAGTGGTGCTGGCGATGTTGGTGGCGGTGGTGTTGGTGGTGATGATGGTCGCAGTGATGATGATGATGTTGGTGGCAGCGGTGTTGATGGTGGTGTTGATGGTGGTGTTGATGGTGGTGTTGGCGACGACGGTGCCGATGGTGTTGTTGATGTTGGTGGTGGTGATGATGATAGTGTTGATGTTGGTGGTGATGATGATAGTGTTGATGTTGGTGGAGGTGGCGATGTTGACGACGGTGGTGATGATGGTCGCAGTGATGATGATGTTGGTGGCAGCGGTGTTGATGGTGGTGTTGATGGTGGTGTTGATGGTAGTGTTTATGGTGGTGTTGGCGACGACGGTGACGACGCCGATGGTGTTGTTGATGTTGGTGGTGATGATGATGATAGTGTTGATGTTGGTGGAGGTGGCGATGTTGACGATGGTGGTGATGCTGGTGGTGGCGGTTGTGCTGGTAGCTCCCCCCAACTCCAGAGCGCCCTGGGGACCACGTGTCGAGGCCCGACGGTCGTGCCGGCTCCAGCCGACGCCGACACAACTCGTCCGATGCCTTCCTGGACGCTGGCTTTGGGCGCAACCCTGGTGAGAGAACTTGACGACAATAACGCACAGATACCCAAGACAAAGATCCCCTTGGTACCAAGGCCTTCATAGCACCTACCAAGGCCTTGGTGCTGATGTTTATGCACCAGGTTACTCGCTTATTGCCGAGTCAAGCACACGCATACACTCGCGTACAATGATCATACCTTGATCTTTGTATCACCTTTGAACTCCTGCACCTTGAAAGCGCTGAATTACAGGCATGCAACTAAAGTAACTGCATCTGGCAATTACATGAATACACAATAATGCTGATTCATCTTCTTGGTTCTTTCGTTAAAGTCACGTAGAAGGGAAGTAATAACATAATTAAAATAAAACATAATAAAATAATTCTCACGACGTTTCGTCATTCAGACGCTGTCGCCTCGACAGACGGCTGCTTGCGTTGTGGCCGAAACGTCGTGAGAATTATTTTATTATGTTTTATGTATTATTATTTTATTACTTTCCTTCTACGTGACTTTACCGAAAGAACCAAGAAGATGAATCCCTGCAGTAACGAAAGCTTTAAATCGAAAAATAATGCTGATGTTATTCATAACACTCTGTGTACTTCCATCCCTCCCTCTTTGTTCCCTCGCCCCCTCCCCACCGCGCACACAGATGTCCGCACGCGCCCCATCTCGCGTCAGAACTCCCTAGAAACGGAGCCGGTCCGCGGCACTGGTAACCACGGCAACCGCCGCCCGCCGGGCGCCTCCACTCGGACGGTGGGGCGTCGCGCGGCTCCTACCACTGGGAAGCGGCGGGGGGGCCAGCGCGGCGGGCCCTACCACGACGGGGACGGGCGGGGAGGCGGCGGAGGGAGCGGGGTCCACCGCGGGAGCTACCACGGCGACGGGGGTGGGGGCGGCCAGCGCGGCGGGCCGTACCACCCGGACTCGGACGGCCCCCGGCGCGGCTACCGCGATCGCGATCGCGACCGGGACCGTGATCGGGATCGAGACCACCGGGACCGGGACCGGGACGGGGGTGGGCACCGTTCGCGGAACGGAGCATTCCACGGCGGGGGGCACAAGGGCCGACGGGGTGGCATGGAGGACGGCGGGCCGGGCGGCTCGGAGGACGGGCCGCGGCGGGGAGGAGACGACAAGACAGACGAGAAGCAGTTTGAAGTGGAGGACTTTGTGAGTGAACTGTAAACTGTTGAAACTGTGGACTTTGTGTGCCGCGTTTGCCTGCGTGTGTGTTTGTGGTTGTTTGTGTGTGTGTTCGTGGTTGTTTGTGTGTGTGTGTTCGTGGTTGTGTGTGTGTGTGTGTGTGTTGTTTGTGGTGTGTGTGGTTGTTTGTGGTGTTGTTTGTGTGTGTGTGTGTTCGTGGTTGTGTGTGTGTGTGTTCGTGGTTGTGTGTGTGGTGTGTTGTGGTGGTTGTTCGTGGTTGTGTGTGTGTGTTCGTGGTTGTGTGTGTGTGTGTTGTTTTTTTTTTTTTTTTTTTTTTTTTTTTTGTGTTGTTTGTGTGTGTGTGTTCGTGGTTGTTTTGTTTGTGTGTTTCGTGGTGTGTGTGTGTCGTGGTTGTGGTTGTTTGTGGTGTGTGTGTTCGTGGTTGTGTGTGTGTGTGTTCGTGGTTGTGTGTGTGTGTTCGTGGTTGTGTGTGTGTGTTCGTGGTTGTGTGTGTGTGTGTTCGTGGTTGTGTGTGTGTGTTGTGTGGTGTGTGGTTGTGTGTGTGTTCGTGGTTGTGTGTGTGTGTTCGTGGTTGTGTGTGTGTGTTCGTGGTTTGTGTGTGTGTGTTCGTGGTTGTGTGTGTGTGTGTTCGTGGTTGTGTGTGTGTGTGTTCGTGGTTGTGTGTGTGTGTGTTCTGTTGTTTGTGTGTGTGTGTTCGTGGTTGTGTGTGTGTGTGTTCGTGGTTTGTGTGTGTGTGTGTTCGTGGTTGTGTGTGGTGTGTGTGTGTTCGTGGTTGTGTGTGTGTGTTCGTGGTTGTGTGTTGTGTTGTGTGTGTGGTTCGTGTGTGTGTGTTCGTGGTTGTGTGTGTGTTCGTGGTTGTGTGTGTGTGTTGTGGTTGTGTGTGTGTGTTGTGGTTGTGTGTGTGTGTTGTGGTTGTGTGTGTGTGTTCGTGGTTGTGTGTGTGTGTGTTCGTGGTTGGGTGTTCGTGGTTGTTCATGGGCCTTCCCTGGTTGACAGCCTCAAATGAGTGCCTGGTGCGTGGTGTGTAAAAACATTGCCACTGGGGAAATAAAGGCGGCCGGGCGTGGTTCTGGCCATCCCCACCCCCTCGTGTTTCCGTTCCAGCCCTTATAGGCGCTTCTTGTTCACGGCACTTGCCCCCACAGTCTGTTAAGGCTATACGGGGTCGGGGATCTTTGTCTTTTGTGTCCGTGGCTGCGTGTACGCGTGCACGCCATTGGCGCGCGTTTTGGGCTGTCCCGCGTTATTTGAGTTTTGTGCCGTTTGGTGCGGTTGTCAACGTGGGGTGTTTTCCTTCTTCGTTCGTTGCAGCCATCGTTGAACCCAGATGCCGATCGAGACCCAGGGCAGGGCAAGCCTGCCAACGTGCCGGCCGGCGTTTGGGGTGAGCCCGCCACAACCGTGCGGCGTTACACGCGGCACAACACCTGGCGTAGCATGCCAGCCATCTGTCTAGGCAGCTGCACGCCACGAGTCGATTTTATCGCTCCGTACTCTGCAATGAACGTGCGCTTGTCACACTTCGACGTACACCACGAACCGCACACCGTAACCCCCAACCACCCCACCGCCAAACAACGCCGCGCCATAAACCGCACCGCACACCACTGCACCGCATGGCACACATCACACGCGGCCAATCGCACTCTGCCGTATGAACCATACCGCATAACCAATACCCGCCACTAAGTGATGGTGACTTCACCACGGCGCCTGTGCCAGGCCAGGTGCACTTTGAGGCCGTCACGTGAAGTGTCGAAGGCTCGCTGCTGGCAAGAGGTCACAGGACAGACCTAGCAGGTGCCATGGGTTGACCGACCGAGATGACTGGCAGATGCACTGGCTGTACCCCCTACTGTGCCAACACCTTATCCGCCCTGCTCTCCGCTCATTGTTGTGAGCGTTGCTCCTCTGTCCTCCCATTGTTTTTGGAGTGCGATTGCTTCAACTGACCAGGAGTGTGTCCTGCACGAGCCTCCTCCATAGAACCACACGGCACACTACACCACACTTGACCAGCACCACCGATCCGATCAAACGCCCTCCCCCGCCGAGCGCACAGCGACTACCGGTACCAAACCGCTTCGTCGTCGTCCACCGCTCTTGACCCCTTCCCGTGGACCTCCTTGACCTCTGTACCCCCCCCACGGCCCCCCCCTCGGCCCCCCCCCCCTTTAGAGAACCCCCCGAACCCCCGCCCGCGCTCCACCAAGATGCTGGTCATCAAGAAGTCATGCCGCGAGGAGAGCTTCTCGGCCGCCTTCGCGTCCACGCTGGCGCCGCCGTGCGGGGGCGCCAGCGCCATCACCCCGCTGCAGCTCTGCTCTCCCTCGTCCTCCTCCTCCTCGTCGTCCGCCTCCTCCTCGTCGTCGTCGGCGGCGGCGGCGGCGGCCTCTTCCGGCGCCAGCGGTGGCCCCGCCGCACGGGTCCACCACCCGGCCTCTCCGCGCACAACGGCGTGGCGGCCGCCCCCGTCTCTTCGGGAGCGGCCGCTCCTGTCGTGCCGGGGGTGCCGGGCGGCGGCGGCGGCGGCGGCTGTGGTGGGGCCGGGAGTCGGGGCGGTGGTGCCTCCGACGATCATCGGAGGAGGCGCTATGGGGGTGAGCGGCGGTGGCGTGGCCGGAGCGGGCAAGGTGGCGGGCTCCAGCGGTGCGGGCAGCGGAGTGGCCGGGGTGGGGACCAGCAGCATTTACAAGATCCTGGTGCCCAAGCCGGCGGCGCTGCCAGCCAAGGTGGGGGCGGGGGGGGGGGGAGATTCCCGTGGCGAGAATTGGTTTCAATCAAAATATATATCGGTGCGATTTGGCGTTTGTCTGTAGCGGTGGCTTTCGGCAAAGTGCAGCCGGCCACCGCTGGTGTGTGTATCTCACCCAGTTGAGACAGGTTGACTTTTTTTATAGCACAGGTTTTCTGGGGGCTGTTCCTGTTGTGCATGGGGGTGAGTGTGCGTATGTGTTGTGTGTGTGTGTGTGTGCGTGCAGTTGGTCCTTTGTATTTTATTGTGTGTACTGCTGTGATGCACGTGCGATGTTGAAATGTGTGTGTTGGGACGGAGGTTGGTTGTGTAGCGGTTAGCGCTATGCTGCGTTGCAAACCCGGCCACCCGAGTTCCATTCCCGCTCACGGCCAACACCAGTGACGATTATCTGAACCGGTCCTGGGCCTCCCCGAGGTTGATGTGATGCAGGTGTGCTGTTGGAGTGTATGAGTGTATGTGTATGTGTGTATGTGGGGAGTGGTCATGTGGCTTTTTTGATGAAGCCCAAGGGTACGGGTTCAGTCGCCAGGCTCCGCCAAATGGAGTTTGGCCAGGAGACGTCTTAGACGCCTTTCCTCCGTGGTACCTGGGTCTGTCCGGTGACCCTTGCCAGCGACACTTCGACACGTCACCTCGAAGTGCACCTTGCCTGGCACGAGCTCCGTGGTGATGTCACCGCCACTTGGCGGTTGCTGCTGTTGTTGTTGGAGCGGCGGTCGTGTAGTAGTTGGCGCATTCCGCTGTTAAACTCCCGACGACCTAAGTTCCATTCCGGCCACCCCTGTCCTCTTTCCCCCTCACCCCGCGGCAGCCCTCGCTGTGGAAGAACCCCGGCAGCGCCAAGGACGCGCGGTCGTCGGGCTCATTCACCCGCGACTCGGCCTTCCGCCTCTACTCGCCGTTCTCCCCCAAGCCGGCGCCGCCGCCACCGCTCCCCGTTGCTTCCGTGGTGTCGGCGCCCGCTCACAACCACAAGGAATCGACGGCGGCGGTGGCGGCGCCAGCCTCGGCGGCGGCGGCGGCGCCGGCGTCACCGGGATCACGGTGATCCCGGCGGCGGCGACGACGACGACGGCCGCCGTGGTGGCGGCGTCGTCCCTGAGGCCGGCGTCCACCTCCCCGGTGGAGGTGGCCGGTTCGTCGCTGGCGCCGCGCCTCACCAAGCTGGGCCGTGCTCGAACAACGGCAAGAGCGAGTTCCTCAAGACGCTGAAGCGCGAGGCGAGCAACGGCGAGCCCGGCGGGCGTCCTCACGCCGCCAGCAGCACCAACGCCACCCACGCTCAGCAGGTGTGTGGTCCGGTGCCAACGGCGGCAAGGGCTCGTAGCCTGGTGTTGGGTTAAAAAAACTATTAGAATACAGGAGGGGTCTGCGTTTCAATATTCTTAGCACTTATGCGGTGGGGGAAGGGGGTTACCGACTGGGTTTATGCGAATGAGCCGCGTGCAAAAATGTGAAGGTGCAGCCCTGCAATTGCTTGCTCCGGCCACTGCTGGCAGGAAGGGCCTTCACGAGAGGAGGGGGGGATGCGGGAGCTCCTCAAGACGGTGGTTGACCTATACTCATCCTCGCTGACCGGACGCCTCTCCAGAGGATACAAAAATATACGACTCGCCAGGACGTCCGGTTTACGACGATCCTCATTTAGGACGTTTATCTAATGCCGCCATGGATCAAGATCTCGCCTGGTATACGGGAGGTCGTGGGATCGAGCCCAACCCTGACGCTCGTATATTTAGAGTTACGTGTCTCCCTGTCTCTCCCCGTGGTCACGTGGATTTATCTCCGGGTCCTCTGCTTGTTCCCCTCCACATTTAGAATCGGCGTCATGTGTTTAGAGTGTTTGGCCGCTGTTATAGACGTCCACGTGATGAATACGCCACTTCATTGAGCTATCATTTGTGATAGGTCGCTTCTGAAAGAGGTGACATAGCCAAGTGGGGCCTTAACCGGTGAAATAAAAAATAGTTTAGACTCGAGGGTCTGCTCGTGCGCCCGCGGTCGGGAGGTCCGTTACGATCGCCGTCGTGCGTTGTGGCTTCAGGGCGAGAATCGACGCAGCAGCAGTGGCGGCAGCAGCAGCAGCAGCAACAACGGAGGTGGCGACGGCGGTGGTGGCGGCGGCGGCAGCAGCAACAACAACGGCACGCGTCTGGAGGAGACGGAGTCGCCCGTGGACTCGGGATCGCAGTTGGCATCCGATTGGCCAGAACACCGGGGTCAGAGGTCGCCGGAGGCGTCGTCATCGCCTGACGATCACATGTTGTCCAGCTCGCTGGAGGCCGAACACAGGTGGGTGGGTGCGAGGGAGTCGGAGGGGAGTGAGAGAGAGAGAGTTGGTCAATCTAGATGTAAAAGTGCATAGCTCCAGTGGCTTTGTCATCTCGCAAGGAAGAGCGTTTTTGATGATTGGGGGTCCCGCACCCCCCCCCCCCCGCCTGCTGCAGGCTCCTGAGGGAGATGGGCTGGACAGAGCTGTGCGAGCAGGACGAGGCGTTCGAGCCCCTCACCGAGGACGAGATGAAGGAATTCCAGCGCATCAGCGAGAAGGTACGGGCGGAGACGACGGTTGCGGGGAGACGTGGGTAGCACATGGTGGGGGGGGTGGGGGGGTGGTGGGGGGGTACGCACACGGAGAGATGACACGAGAAGACGTGGGGGGGGTAGACGTGGGGATATACAGAGACGCGGGTGGATGTTGGGGGAGACGGACATGCGTAGACGTGGCGGAGATACGGACACATGGAGGGGGTAGAGACGGACACTGCGGGGAGACACGGGGTTTCACTTGGGCGATACGCGGGAGACACGGACACGGGGGAGACCACCACTCCCGTCTCATCGCCCCCCCCCGCCCCGCCCTCTCTCCGCCCCGTCCGGTACGACGCGCCGCAGCTGCAGAGCAACGGACTGCGCCGCAACGGGCTGCTGAAGCACGCGCCGGCCACCGTCACCATCACATCCCCCGCGTTGTCGTCGTCGCCTTTCTCCGCTCCGGCGACGGTGACCAAGGTGGCGGCGCCCGGCCCGTCGTCCGCCCCGTCGCCCGGATTCCGTTTCCCGAGCTGGGGCGCGGCGCTGCTGAGCGAGCCGGAGCTGCTGGCGGTCGCCCACGGCGACGGGCACCACCTCCTCGCCCGCGACGACGGCGGCGGCGGGGACGGCGACAGCACCTCCTCCGACACGTCCGACGACGACGACCTTTGACCCCGCGACCTCCCCCCCCCCACCTCTTCTCCCCCATCCCCCCACCTTTTCCCCCCCACCTCCAATCCCCCTGCAACCGCGAAGGCCCCGGCGATGCAGCCCCCCAATTATTTTCTTGCCCCCCCCCCACCACGTTTGTCTCATCCTATTCCAACTCTTTTCTCTGAATTTTTTTTAATTCTCTTCGTTGCCCCCCCCCCCTGCCCCACCCCCCTGGGCGGCAGGAACGCGAGCAAAGGTGTTGAAAGCGTCTGTCGTCGAGGAGAAAAATGGAAGCGCAAAGGATAAAAAAAAAAATGAGATAGATTGTTCATTCTTCTTCTCCTCTGATCTCGGTCTATCAACAAAAATAACTTTGAAAACTGAAACGAAGTGGAATGATAGTAAAGAGGAATTTTGTTCGGATGAAGAATATCACGAGACAAAAGCCAAGAGAATTGGAGGAATTAAACGACCAACAAACATAGAGCTACTAAAACCGCGAAGGACGCGACGCCGCCCACCAAATCTGCCCCACGGGCGCCTCGTTTGCGCCGTCCTGGAACATCGCGGAGACGCGGAACAAAAACGACGACGGAAACGACGACACACAACAAGAAAAAAACACGACGGAAAATATTTCCCACGAATGCTAACCCCCAATTGTGAACCAGACGTCCTTCACAGCACAGGCCCAGAGAACTTGACTGTAACTGTGGTGGTGGTGAAGGAAGAATTTGGGGGGGGGGGTGGGATCTGGGTGGGGGGCACGGACCTTTGGGGGGGGGGCGGGGGGGGCACGGTCCGTGGGGCAAACGTCACGTCGATGTTATCGTGGGCGAGGGTCACTCGGTCGCGATCATCCGGTCGCGACGCTCCGTCCACCCATCCACTCACTCACCCACCACCATCCCCCCCCCTCCCACTCACCACCATCCCCCCCACCCTCCCACCCACCCACCACCATCCCCCCCCTCCCTCCTCCCACCCATCCGCCCTCATCCCCGCCTCCACCCACCACCGAGTTTCAAATCCCCAGCATCGCTGTGAATGCAAGAAAGTTTTCACCGTTGCGGATTTTAAACGAATAAAACGTGAGGAATCAAAATGAAAAAAAAATGTTGACGCTTCTACGGGGGGGGGGGGGGGTTTAGTGTTTTCGTGTGTAAAAAAAAAAATCTGTCAGCGGTCACCGGTGATTCCCCCGGCGCAAAGCCCCACGTCCCCCCCCCCACTCCTCCCTCCCTTGCCCTTCCCCGCCCATCTCTTCGTGCTCCCCTCGCCCCTGGCTGCGATTGGAAGTGTAATTAATAAAACAAAGTCACCAGCCCTGCCTTGGTCAAATCGATGCTCTTTGTGTGGCGTGTTGCATCTCCGCACCCCCTCCACCCCCCCCCCCCCCACCACCACCACCGCGGCGCGGTGTAATTTTGCTCCGGTGTCTCTCTGCGCGCGTGCGCGTGTGTTCGTCCGCACTGCGCCGTCTCTGCACCGTCTCTGCGCTCGCAAAAGTCTCGGGATGATCAAACTGAAAACGCGAAAAAAAATCGATTTCTGCAACTCAACTCGCCCCCCCCCCTCCTCCGCGCGCGCCGGCCACCGTTTTGTTTGCGCACGGGAATTGACGAGTTTCTGTCCGCAACTTCTCTCACCCACTCGCCCCCTCTCCGCATGCTCTCCCCCCCGATCGGTTTGGATGTGAACTTTAGCGTCGGAGGCGGGAGAGCGGGGGGGGGTGAGGCGGCGAGGTGTTCTTGATTGTTTTTGTCGTCTCTCTCTTCACCCGGCGACAAAGCTGGGAGATCCAGCGAGAGACGACGTCGGAGGAGGAGAGGAGGGGGGTGGGAGACTGAAGAGGGGAGAACATTTAAAAATACGACGAAAGAAAGAAACGGAACGCAACAAAGCGAACTCGCCGCGTGGCGCGCAACTTGCCCCGTTGCGATCCCCAGCACGCTCCCGTTCTCTTGAAGCGTATTTAAACAAAAATAACCATCATCATCATCATCAACGACGACGACAAGAAACAAACCCGTTTTACCTTGAAAAGAATCTCGCGTGTGGAGACGAACATTTGGGACCGAAACTACGAAGTGCTGCGTGCTCGTCGTGCCGGAGAGAGAGATCGAGCGGGGTGGTGGGGGGGGGGGGGTCCGGCTTGAGAAGTCCAGGAGAGGAAGCGTTGTCGATGTGCCCCCCCCCACACCCCCCACGACTACCGGTCTCTCTCCATCCTCCTGTACTCCACCTCGCCCGTCTCTCCTCCATCGCTCCTCCTGCCGGCCGAGCCGCTCGTCTCTTGCCAGGCCGGACGCTTCTCGTGAAGAAATCTACCCCCTACAACACCCGCCCCCCCCCCCCCCCAAGCTGGCTGCGATTGTCCGTGTAGGATGGTGGTCGTGGGGAAATCGCGACCGACGGAGAGGGAGAGAAATGAAGAATAATTAATACGTAAGATGTTTTTTTTTTGGGAGGTGGGGGGGGGGAAGGTGAATCAAGAGAGAGAGAGAGAAAAAATGAATTTAATTTGAAAAACGAAAAAGTTATTTTGATAAAAGCTTTATTTACCACGGAGGATTGCTCGGGTGATGTGAAGTTTTTTTGTGTCGCCACCCCTGCTCATGGATGTTGAAATAAATCCCGGATTTGCAGCTCGTGCCTCACCCGCCTCCTTCATTCCGCTCGCTCGCGTTTCATTCACCCTCGTCGCTTGACCCTTCGTTTCATTCACCCCTTTGTCGCTTGACTCTTCGTTTCATTCACCCCTTTGTCGCTTGACCCTTCGTTTCATTCACCCCTTTGTCGCTTGACTCTTCGTTTCATTCACTCCTTCGTCGATTGACCCTCGTTTCATTCACCCCATCGTCGATTGACTCTTCGTTTCATTCACTCCTTCATCGATTGACCCTCGTTTCATTCACCCCATCGTCGCTTGACCCTTCGTTTCATTCACCCCTCCGTCGTTTGACCCTTCGTTTCATTCACCCCATCGTCGATTGACCCTTCGTTTCATTCACCCCTTTGTCGCTTGACTCTTCGTTTCATTCACTCCTTCGTCGCTTGACCCTTCGTTTCATTCACCCCTCCGTCGCTTGACCCTTCGTTTCATTCACCCCTTCGGCGCTTGACCCTTCGCTTCATTCACCCCTTCGTCGATTGACCCTTCGTTTCATTCACCCCTTCGGCGCTTGACCTTCGTTTCATTCACCCCTCCGTCGCTTGACCCTTCGTTTCATTCACCCCTTCGTCGATTGACCCTTCGTTTCATTCACCCCATCGTCGCTTGACCTTCGTTTCATTCACCCCTCCGTCGCTTGACCCTTCGCTTCATTCACCCCATCGTCGCTTGATCCTTCGCTTCATTCACCCCTCCGTCGCTTGACCCTTCGTTTCATTCACCCCATCGTCGCTTGACCTTCGTTTCATTCACCCATCCGTCGCTTGACCCTTCGCTTCATTCACTCCTTCGTCGCTTGATCCTTCGCTTCATTCACCCCTTCGTCGCTTGACCCTTCGTTTCATTCACCCCTCCGTCGCTTGATCCTTCGCTTCATTCACTCCTTCGTCGATTGACCCTTCGTTTCATTCACCCCTCCGTCGCTTGACCTTTGTTTCATTCACCCATCCGTCGCTTGACCCTTCGTTTCATTCACCCCTTCGTCGCTTGATCCTTCGCTTCATTCACCCCTCCGTCGATTGACCCTCGTTTCATTCACCCCATCGTCGCTTGACCCTGCGTTTCATTCACCCCTCCGTCGCTTGACCCTTCGTTTCATTCACTCCTTCGTCGCTTGATCCTTCGTTTCATTCACTCCTTTGTCGCTTGACCTTCGTTTCATTCACCCCATCGTCGCTTGACCCTTCGTTTCATTCACCCCATCGTCGCTTGATCCTTCGTTTCATTCACTCCTTTGTCGCTTGACCTTCGTTTCATTCACCCCATCCGTCGCTTGACCCTTCGCTTCATTCACTCCTTCGTCGCTTGATCCTTCGTTTCATTCACCCTCGTCGCTTGACCCTTCGTTTCATTTACCCCTTCGTCGCTTGACCCTTCGTTTCATTCACCCCTCCGTCGCTTGATCCTTCGTTTCATTCACCCATTCGTCGCTTGACCCTTCGTTTCATTCACCCCATCGTCGCTTGACCCTTCGTTTCATTCACCCCTCCGTCGCTTGACCCTTCGTTTCATTCGCCCCTTCGTCGCTTGACCCTTCGCTTCATTCGCCCTTCCGTTGCTTGACCCTTCGTTTCATTCACCCCTCCGTCGCTTGACCCTTCGTTTCATTCACCTCTTCGTCGCTTGACCCTTCGGTGAATGTGGCAAAGACAAAGCCGCCCCCGTGTGGCCCCTACGCGTGCGTGTGTTTGTTGAATTTCGTGTACCCTACGTCGCCAACCGTGCTAAATCGGAGGTGCAAGCGCTGCGAGCGAGTAGCAGCGCCGACAAAGGCCGGCACGGTTATACGAGGGGGTTGGGTGGCCAGCCCCCGCACCCCCTCGGCCGCCTTTGTCTCCCCAGTGGCTCGGATGTTGAGGCCGAGTCGACCCAGGGGAGGAGGCCCCAGGCGCCAGTCCGGATTATGCTCCCCGGTCACCGGCGATGGCCGCGAGCTGTCACCGTAGCCGGGTCGCCGGCGTTTGGAAGCGCACGCGCTCGCGACACCGCTCCCTCGCCAGCAGTACGGCACCAGCCTCCCTGAGCCACAGCTGCCCTTAAGTGATATGTGCGTGGTCCTGGGGAGGTTCGAGGTGGTGTGAGCGAGAGGGGTGTGCGCGCAGCGCTCCGCTGAGTGCGTTGCGCCACCGTTCCACGCCGCCAAATCTTATTTTTGCGCCTTCGGAGGGCGCCTTAACTCAAGGCGCTCAAACTAACGAAACGAAATTTTCAGAGCGCTGACCGGAAGAAAAAAAAATCGAGATCCGAGTGATTTAGACGGCAAGGGCCGAGGAATGAGTGGCATTAACAAGAGGGCACGTGGGGGGGAGGGGGGTCACGGAAGGGTCATAGGGGAGGGACGGAACGGCGTGGAGAAATCCGTGGAGCTGTAAAGCTCTGTTTTTGATCATACTCTTCGGTTCTTTCGGTAAAGTCACGTAGGTATAAAATAAAATAAATCACGACGCTTCGATCGCAACACAAGCGGTCGTCCTCAGTCGGAAAAAATATCCAGCAGTGGAACTGCTGAACCAGCGAGAGAGCTGTTACAACAAGGATGTGATTTATGTGGCGAGTGGCAAGCAAGCGGGGTCTGAGCTGGAAAGGAATTCCTTCCACGGACGCAAGCACGTCAGTTGTGTTGATGGGGGAGATTAGGGAGATAGGGATTCGGGAGAGAGATTAGCATGAATGAGATTCCGTCTCAGCATAAGAGTGTCATGCCCGCATATGCGCACATCAGCAGTGTTCATGAGAGTGCAATCCACATATCACAGATGTCCAGAAAAGGGGGCCTCGCTGTCGGGACGTCACGACAACAAGCAGTGCCAACAGAGATTAATTATAGGAAAAGTGAACAAATCACACAAATAAAACACATAATGAAATAATTATTCTATTATGTTTTTTTTATTTCCATTCTACGTGACTTTACCGAAAGAACCAAGAAGATGAATCCCTGCAGTCACGAAAGCTTTAAATCGAAATCACACAAAACTAAACTATTTTAAAATGTCATCAGGTAAAGCCCCACTGAGCTATGAGCTTTTATTTTTTTTAGAAGCGACATGTCCACAAATAGTAACACAGACGGTCATGGTCAAGAATTACACGCTAATGCAAAGCAACTTGAAACCACGGACATAATTTTCTGTTGTGCGATGAGTGGTGGTGCCAGTGGTTAGCGCACTTCGTGATTGAAACCCAGTGACCCTGGGTCACCCTTGCAGATGGACCTCGTCTTCCACTGCCGGTAAGCGTGGCCCATCTACGGCACTACAGTTGTCATTATCTGGCCATGCTCCTCTGACCTAACGACTCCTTCTCTAAGACTCACGATTTCCGGAGGTCCTTCCTTCATGGCGGCTTGACCGAGGACTTTAAAGTTTGTTTTACTTCTTACACTTATTGTTTAAAAGCAGGTTGGGTGAGTTTGCAACACGAAGGGATTTTCGTGTGGGGATGGGTTTGGCAGAATGTGTGTATATAAGAGGGGTTGTTTTGTTTATTTTGGTAAAGATGTTTTGCAAAAATATTTTGTTTATTTTTGGTAGATTTAAATTTGGTAAAGATGTGTTTATAGAAGAGGGTTTATGTTGGTAAAGCGCGGGTCAAAGTTAGAAAGTTTAACACGTGGTATGAGGCTTTGGCGACCAATATTATCCATAATAAAGGTTTTTTTGGGCGTTAGATCGCGTAAATATGAACGTGTTAAATGTATCCCAACTACTAGCTTTAGTACCCGGCTTCACCCGGGACTTGGATTCACCCGGACTTGGATTCACCGGCCGCCTTTGTCTCCCCAGTGGCGATGTTCACACACCACACCAGTTAATTGTTTGAGGCTCAGTCGACCTAGGGGGAGGCCCAGGACCGGTTCAAATAATCGTCACCGGTGGTGGCCGTGAGCGGGAATCGAACTCGGGTCGCCGGGTTCGTAGCGCAGCGCGCTAACCACGACACCACCGCTCCCCCCACACAAACAAGCGCGCGTCCATAGGTACACATACACGCGCTTGCAGTAGACACACACAACTTTCAGGGTGCGTACGGCAGTAAACGACTGAAATAATAAAGCAGCAATGCTGCGCGAAGAACGCCTGAGACCTGCAACACATTTGTATTTCACTTGACCCGCGATCAGCAGGCACACTGCGTTACGCTTCCGCACACGGGTCGCATGACAGATGTGACGTCACAGCTCACTTGCCGTGCAAATATATGCATTATTGCGCCCCCCCCCCCAAAAAAAAAAACACAAAAGTGTATTTTTATAATGTTTGCATGGTGTACAGTCTGGAAAGTACCCACATGGCAAATTTCAAGTTTGTTGCATGTCGGGAAGTACGCTAAACATTTCGAACAAACACACATATTCACAAATGTCCCTTTTATATATATAAAGTTTTTTTGGGTTATATCGCGTGAATATGAACGTGTTAAATGCCAGGTGGATTTCTCCACAAATCTGTCCGTCGCCTGACGATGTTGGTTGTAGTTTCTGGCAGGACATCACGGTGCTGGAATTGTGAATGTTGTGGTGGCTTTACGATCCAACACACAACCGCTTGGTGGCTGTACTCGTCACGAATTGGCCACGTTTGGCTTCCGTGACACAAACTCCCTTGCTAATCGGCTGCGTCGGCTGCTGGCGGTGTTGAACGACACGCACATTTATATTTACGCGATCTAACCCAACCAAAAAAATAAAACCTCTTTCATGAATACAAATTTAGGACGTGTGACTAACTGTACTCGCGAGATGCGGGATAGTTTTGCATTGAAGATAGGACACGTTTGAATATCTGGATAAGAGTTCAGAATGCGGGTGCCGAGTGGTGGATCGTGTGAGGCCTTCATCCTGGTGGTGATTTTAAAGCCACGGGCGGCCAAACACCCAACACCTGGTCGCCATAGCAACCTCAAAGGCAAAGATCCCCCGTGTAGCCTCTAACAGACTGTCGGGGCAAGTGCTGTGAGCGGGTAGCAGCAGCAGCACCTATGAATGAGACAAAGATCCCCCGTGTAACCTTAACAGACTGTAGGGGCAAATGCTGTTAGCGAGCACCTATGAAGGCCGCCACGGCTCACGAGGGGGTGGGTGGCCAGCACCACGCCCGGCCGCCTTTGTCTCCCCAGTGGTGACGTTTTTACACACACCGCACCGGGGTACTCATTTGAGGCTGAGTCGACTTAGGGGAGGCCCAGGACCGGTTCAGATAATCGCCACGGGTGTTGGTGGCCTTGTCTCCCCAGTGGTGACGTTTTTACACACACCGCACCGGGGTACTCATTTGATGCCGAGTCGACCTAGGGGAGGCCCAGGACCGGTTCAGATAATCGCCACGGGTGTTGGTGGCCTCTGAGCGGGGAATCGAACTCGGCTCGCCGGGTTCGTAGCGCAGCGCAGCGCTACTAACGCCGCTGCCACATCGCTGGTCACCATAGGAACCTCATACACACAACAACGCTCACTCTCGCACACACACACAACACTCTCGCACACACACACACACAACACTCACACACACAACACGCGCTCATACTTCAACTGTTCATGATCGCTTCGACCTCCTCCGCGACTTGATACCGAGAGCAGCGACAAGAAGGTTCGTGTCACGGAGGCTGTTTCGTGAGGAGCTCTTTAAAACCTCGGCCACGAGCAGCCATGCGCAAGCCCCTCTCCTCTCCTCCCTCTCCTCTCCTTCCCTGCATCTCCTTTTCTTCTTTCTGTTTTTATGATCAGAGGAAACAAGAAGATGCTCGGTGTAGTCGGCACTTTGCTTCGTTCATCATTTCGTTTTTTTTCAATGCTTTGCTTTATGTGACCCCCCCCCCCCTCCATTTTTAAATGAAAGATTTCACGAAAAATTCCACGCTCTGCTCTCCTCCTTCTTACCCCTTACCTCTCTCTGTACCCCCTCTCTCTCTACCCCCCTCTACCCCCTCTTTCTCTACCCCTCTCTCTCTACCCTCTCTCTCTCTACCCTCTCCCTCTCTCTACCCCCTCTGTCTACCCCCCCCCCTCTCTCTACCCCCTCTGTCTACCCCCCTCTCTCTCTACCCCCTCTGTCTACCCCCCCCTCTCTACCCCCTCTGTCTACCCCCCCCTCTCTACCCCCTCTGTCTACCCCCCCTCTCTCTATCCCCTCTCTCTACCCCCCCCCTCTCTACCCCCCTCTCTCTCAATCCCCTCTGTCTACCCCCCCTCTCTCTCTACCCCCTCTGTCTACCCCCCCTCTCTACCCCCTCTGTCTACCCCCCCCTCTCTCTACCCCCTCTGTCTACCCCCCCCCCTCTCTCTACCCCCTCTCTCTCTCTCTACTCAATGTCTATGTTCCCCCTGTTTTCCATGTAATATTTGTAATTTTTATTTTCATTTTTTTTACTACGACAAGCGCTGCATCTGCACCCAGCCCTTCTCGCAGACCTACCCTCCTCTGCTCACCCTCCTCTGCTCACCCTCATCCCTCTCCTCTTTCTCCCTACCTGAACGGGACTGCCACTCGAGGTTGATGGTCTGTCCGCAGCGGCGTACACAGACAACCGTGCTATGCGTTGAACTTATTTCGCACCGTACGTTGCCAACCGTGCTATGTGTGTGTGTTGAACTTCCTTCGCACCGTACGTTGCCAACCGTGCTATGAGTGTGTGTTGAACTTATTTTGCACCGTCGGAGGTGCGGGGAAAGGAAAACAAACTAAACTTAACACGCAGTTCTAAAGAAATGAGTTTGTCAATGTAGATGATGATGATGATGATTTAAAAGTGCATCACAGCTCCAAGTGGCTTCCTAATATCAGAAGGAAGAGAGCGTTCCAGACGGCCGCAGAAGCGAATCTGGAAGCGCTCGACGCAGTGAGTCTGTGGGTCTCTGTGTGAGTCTTTGGGTCTCTGTGTGAGTCTATGGGTCTCTGTATGAGTCTATGGTTCTCTGTGTGATGAGTCTATGGGTCTCTGTCTGTGTCTATGGGTCTATGTGTGATGAGTCTATGGGTCTCTGTGTGGTACATGGGTCTCAGTGTGATGAGTCTATGGGTCTCTGTGTGATGAGTCCATGGGTCTCTGTGTGAGTCCATGGGTCTCTGTGTGGGTCTATGGGTCTATGTGTGAGTCTATGGGTCTCTGCGTGATGAGTCCATGTGTCTCTGTGTGAGTCTATGGGTCTCTGTGTGGGTCTATGGGTCTCTGTGTGAGTCCATGGGTCTTTGTGTGATGAGTCTATGGGTCTCTGTGTAATGAGTCTACGGGTCTCTGTATGAGTCTATAGTTCTCTGTCTGATGAGTCTGTGGGTCTCTGTGTGACGAGTCTATGGGTCTCTGTGTGAGTCTACGGGTCTCTATGCATGTTGAACTTCTTTCACACCGTGCCAATCGGCGGTACGGGGAAAGTAAAACAAACTAAACACAACAACAAGCGGTTCTAGAGAAATGAGTTTGCCAATCTAGACGATGATGATTTAGAAGTGCATCACAACTCCCACTGGCTTCCTCGTATCAGTAGGAAGAGAGCGTTCCAGACGGCCGC
>WFAB01003100.1:0-21174 GCA_018977245.1 Lethenteron camtschaticum | reverse complement strand
ACGGTGACATGTGCCCGTTCATCAGGCCTTATCTTTCCTTGAAGCAAGGTTGTAAATTCTGCCATCCTAGCCCTCCTCCGGTTCATTACTTAACAACACCTGGTGTTTTGCAGTTTGCTGCGCTTGGTGTGTTTCACTCATTAAAAAAACAAGTAAAAAGATAATATATAAAAATCATCAAATATTATTAATCTCAATTATGGAAGAAGGGTTAGGATACAACATTCCGCCCTTTTAAAAATGACCAGTGGTCAAATGGCCACGGGTTATTTTTAAAAATATGTATACCCTTCTTCCATCATGAACCATCGATTGTCCTCAAGTTTTGCTGCTATTCCTTACAACGCGTGCGTACGTGTCACAACTTAACATGGTTATTTTTGAATTGAGCAAAGAAAATTAAACAAGCGTTAAACATCGATATTGCGTTACATCGGTTCTGATACATCATGACTCGACGAATATTCATTTTTGTTTTTGTTAAATCCTGGGAAACGCTAGGTAGCGGTTTCGAACGCATTTATGCGTTACCTTCCTCATGTTGCCTCGTTCACCACTTATCACTTCGATAATTCGATCACGGTTTTCGGGTTCGTTTTTGTAGTTTCCTCTCTCACTCTCTGTGTCGTGGGAGTGTGTGGTGAAAATTGTGCTGCACATAACCAGAATTCGCGCACACGACCCACTTTGACCTTGGTTCGAGGCATTCGCTCTCTCTGCGATTACATGCACATTTGCCGAGTCAGTGTGTCGATTTAATTCTGTCCCTCGTAATGTTGCCCTCTTTGTTTTTACTAGTGTGTTGGATTTCAACACCATTCCCGATACGTCATGGACATTCGTCTCCATTTTAGCACTCCGATCCACATAATTTTTGGTTTCCCTTGGATATTTTCCATTCAAAGGCTCATGCTGCGCTCCTCAGGGCGTGTCCCTGCTGTCTGTTTTTGTACTGTCCGATCACGCTTCAATGCAACCCTGTCCTTGTATTCGATCCGCGCGTCATTTACGGGAGCACTGTCCACGTTTTTGCCCGCCCTGTCACTTGCAGCCTGCCTGTATTTCACATTGAGCGCCGGGTTTAACACCTCGGCGGGTGTGGCGCGTATGGGCTGCCCGCTCTCAATCACTGTGGATGGTTCATCACGTATTTGGACCGTATTCTGTGTTATTCCTCTATTCCTCCTGGTATAGCCGGTGGAGGAATTGGTCGGAATTGGATCGATTGTGTTTGACCTCCCATCCTGCGATTCTCGTGAATGTTCGCATCCATACTCCGCGGTATGTGTAACACCTTCCCGCTAGGTGGTTATCTTCCCATCTCTGTGCGTAATTTGAACTTGCGTGTGTCGTGGGATGGGGTGTTGATATGGTTCTGCTCTGAACCTCTCCTCCTACGATTCTCCTGCACCCTTGGCCCAGTGTTTTTCCCATTTGGGTGCCAAATTTTTCCTGGATTGTTACTTCGCCATCCCTGTGGGTAATCTTGACCTTGCGCATGTCGGGGCATGGGGTGTTGGTATGGTTCTATTCTGAACCTCCCCCTCCTGCGATTCTCCTGAATGTTCGGCTTTGTGCCGCTCTCATTCTCGTGCCAACCTCTCTCTGGGTTATTTTGCCATGTGTGCGTGCGTTTCTGCTGCTCTCTGCATGGTGGGACTGCTCGGTGATTTTTATTCCTCTCTGAGAGGCTGGGTTCCTCATCCCTCTCCCTGTGTTCTGGATCCGAATTATGATTCTTAGCTCTGTATAACCATGCCATGTACGCCTTGCTCTCTATGCGGCGTAAGGATGCGGTTTCTGGATTCAAAACCATTCTCACCCTTTCTGTAATCTCTGGGCTCAAGGATTCAAAAAACATAATTTTGAACATTTTATCCCTTCGTGGTATTGATTCACATCGCCTGCGTAATACGCTCTTTTAAATTGGACGAGGTAGTCACGTGGATCTTGGTCCATGCCCTGGGTCATCGATTTCAGCATAAAACCCCTCAGTGAGTGTCGAATATTCTCCAAACTTCCGAATCACTGCCAGGCTCAATTGTTTAAAATCATTTCTAACCTTGTGTGGTAGTGACTTTACCCATGGAATAGATTCTTTATGTAAGGTCCGTTTCAACAAACTCGCTTTTCATCCCGTCTCCTCAGCCCTCTAATCATTGCCTCCTCTTCCACTGTCGCGATATGTGTGTGGATATCCATAGTCTTATTGTGGGGGTCAAAATCGGGAATTCTGACTAGAGCCTTGTCCATCAACTTAAGGGTTTTACTGGTGAACAGGTATTCCGAAAGTTGATTGCTGACAGCGTCATCATCAAACAAGTTATCATCAGGCAATCTGTCACTTTGGTCTGTGCTGTGTCTCTTGTGTTTAAGTGGTGTGCATTTTCTGTGTGCGCGCCCAGGGCCGTGTCGCTCGTGTTGCCATTTCCCTTCAGTTTTTGCCTCTGCCCTTAGTGTACCATGTCCTGGCGATTTTACTTTAACTTTTGTGCGATCAATCCCTGGACTCTGTCCACGTACCCAAGAGAGTGATTTGATGTTACTTCCATATTTATTCTGTGGCTCAACGTCTGTGAGTTTCGCTGGTGTCGCGAGCTTTGATTTCTCCTCCCTCTCGAGGGTGTGAGGACATTTCTCGTCGTTTATTAGAGACGATTTCTCTCCGTTTCCTTTCCAAATTTTCCTTCATTCCACAATCCCTGTCTGTATGCCTGTGTGAGAAGGTATGAGTCCTGTCCTGCCTTCTCTGCAGTTTTTGCATCGTGTTTGCCTTCGTTACTTTTATCCAGTCAATTAGTTTCCCCCAAGGTGTGTTCGTGTTATCGATACAGCTCCCTTCCCATATGTCTCTCTGACTGTACTGCTTTGTAACAGATTGGTCGGTACGTTTAAATACGAGCTCCCCGTATCCCGTAACCCATTCAAATATTTTCTTAATCCTAGCATCTTAAGTATGGCAAGAGTTACCTTAATATTTCTTTTCAGAGTGCATATAAACAATTGTATCACAGGATGCGTCAGTTCAACTCGAGCAAATAATCTCAGCCCAGCTGTCTTTGTTATACTCTGCTACTCTGGTATTTCCCTCCAGAGCGCGTTTTGTTTGTATACCCCCGTTTACAATCACAAGGCAACGTTAGTTCACAACACTTTGATTAACACATCAGTGATTCGTTCCTGAATTCATGCATAACTGTCTGCGAGAGATCCCGGAAACGAGCCCCTTATGTTGTATATGTTGGGTATGAAAATTTGTTATGTTGTATGCGTGCGTGGGTGAAATTATTATGTTGTATATGTGGGTTATGAATATTCAGTGGAAATAATAATAATTAAATGAAATTTGGCCAAATGTGTAATTACCCGGAAATATGTTAATTTATGTAATTACGCACATTTTAATTATGCCAATTCGAGAGGTAATCGTATTAATTATGCGAGTGGGTGTAATTATGATAATGCAAGTCGTTATGATAACCAGACCCGGTTCACCCCGTTATCGCTTTAACATTTACTGAGTATGTATTAGTGTGTTTATTAAGGTCACCAAGTTCAAATCTCAACGCAGAAGCAGATCTTATGCATAGATTTCAGGAAAGAATCACACAACCACTTCTGTATTGATCAATTTATTACTAATTCAACCTTAACTATGATATAGTATGCGAACTCTCAATCCCGGAACGTCAATACGGCATCAATACAGTATCATCAACGATTGTCTGATTTCACTTTGACAACGGCACATGGATCCCGCATAACGCGATGGTTCTTAGTGAGAGAGAGAGTCGTTAAAACATGCAAATACTATGCTAAGAAAACCTTAACGTTAATGAATGATTATACTCAATATTGTTCACGCAGTACCGCACTCCTTATTGATCATACGCAACCCTTATCACGTTGTTAACACCTTGGGTCACGGAACAGTTGAATATTCTGTAGAGGATGCGAGTACGTGCGGCGATTATGACTGAAAGATACTTGAAAGATTATACGGCGATAAAAAAAAACACAATCAAAACAGTTATTATTCTTAAAGGCACCAATCTCAACAGATACATCGGCAGGTTATCTCAGAACGGCTCGGAGTAAGGGCCTGCGACGGTGCTCCTTTTCCGAAGCTCGTTATCTTATACCAAGTTTACTAATTGGGACCAGATCACTGATAAGGATCGGTGGGCCACCACTCCCCACGTGAGCGTGGCTCGGCGGAAGGAGGTGCCAAGAATCAGTTCGTATTGATGGATCTGTGGGAATTTATGCGATTAAGAGTACAGCCCACTAAATATTAAAGATAAAATTAAGAATACTCTTATAACGACGGAGGGCCATCCCTCGGTCTCGTTGTGATGCTTTCCAGCCACGGATGGCTTATGGGTTCGAGTGTTTTGAGTGGTAAGAGTTGTCTTGAATAGTCAGTGTTCGGAGTCGATTCTTTAGGTCAAACAGACGCCTGGTGGTCGTGTGGTGAGGGGCGGTGCGCGTCATACGTATCAGTCGATCCCTGTCACCGTGGTGGTTCGGATGGCTGTTGATACGCTGTCGCAGTTCGGAACCCGGTCGGTAGGTGGCGCCCACAACTCGTCGTAGCGTGCAGCGCTGGATCGTCGCCAACCGCAACGATCACCACTCCGGCGGCAGCAGAGACCTCCGGCGGCAGAGGTTGACGAGCTGAAGATGAGTCGAGCCGACCCGCTGGTCGCAGCTCGCTCCTGAGTCGGCCCTCCCGGTCGAGCTCGCTCCTGGGTCGGCTGGTCGCCCTCGCTCCTGAGTCGACTCTCTGGTCGCACTCCTGAGTGGACCCGCTGGTCGCGCTCCTGAGTGGACCCACTGGTCGCACTCCTCCTGAGCCGACTCTCCGGTCGCGCTCCTGAGTGGACCCTCTCGTCGCACTCCTGAGCCGACTCTCCGTCGCGCTCTGGTCCCTCTCGTTCCTGAGCGACTCTCCGGTCGCGCTCCTGAGTGGACCCTCTCGTCGCACTGGTTTCCAATGCTCAGGATCCGTTCCTTTATGCCGAAAAATCCCCTGGATCCCGCCCACAAGGCGGGGCTTCCGATTTTTGCTGTGTCAGGATCTGTCCGTAGGCAGGTGTGTCCATGTGTGTGTCCGTACGTCCGTGTGTCCTTGTGTGCATCACTGACGGTATATTCCGTTGTCACACTCCCTCCATAAAACCACGAGCAAACAACCAGATGTTACAAATTGCCTCGAAGTCGTCTCTCTGTCTGGGTGCAATTTATCTCTTGTCTGGCCTTCTTCATGAACCCAAAACACAGACGTTACAAATCGTCTCATAGGCGTCTTTGTTCGTGTTGCACAACCTGGAGGGAGGGGCAACACTCTCTCCGACCCGGCGCACAAAGAAATGGTTAAAAGTTTTAAGTTAACATTTGTCCCTTACTATTTCACAGTTATGATTCTGTATGTAACCTAAGGTCTGTCGTTTCATCGTGATGCTTGACTCCAGTGGAGGTGTTTCCCGAGCGTATACACACTCCTATCCCGCGCTGCGGGAATACAAAGACGGCCGGGATCTCCCTTTCTCTCCGATCCTGGGTTTAACATCGTTTTTTAATATTATGTATTTTATATTCGACCTGGTGGTGATTCATCCCGTTATCCTGGCTTTTCCATAAGTTTTACTTTT
Source organism: Lethenteron camtschaticum (assembly GCA_018977245.1). Lineage (NCBI taxonomy): Eukaryota > Metazoa > Chordata > Hyperoartia > Petromyzontiformes > Petromyzontidae > Lethenteron > Lethenteron camtschaticum. Next base: position 15,520 of record WFAB01003100.1, on the reverse strand, counting down.
GTCTTTTCATGCATATACTTATTACTATTAATTTATTTCCGATATCTCAGGTTAAGGGTAAGTTTCTTGATCCTAGGAATTCGTATTCCTTGGTGCCTGCATGGTTATATAAGCGGAATATAGTTTACGGTGAATAGCGTTAACATTGATGTTATGTGCGATATTATGTATTGTGATGTCTTTAACTTAACTTGTTTGTCAGAGCTTTACTGACACGAAGTTGCATTTCATAGCCCGCAGTCTTTGCCCCACCCTATCTCTGCTCGCCGTTGTTGTTGCCTGTCGTTAATTCAAGGCCTCATTAATTTCGTCACTCCTGAGTAGGTGAGGGCGGTTGAACCTTGGAGTCAGTTCTGGTTTTTGTCTGCCTGCTTCTTCTTGTGTCCCCTGACCCGGGAGTTATTATTCTACTTTATGGCCTGTCGAAGCCCACTCGCTGTTGCTGGGCTGGTGTTGTTCCCGGCTTTTTGCTTACGTTTGCAGTTCGCCGTGCTCTTAATTTCCTTCCTCGTCAACCTTATATCGACTATTCGCTCCTGTCTGGGTGCGATTCAATTTGACTTAGGAAGGTTCTGATTGTCATATGCTTCGGGTCGAGTTGTATAGAAAGTATTAAAGTATGGAATAACATTTCATATTGACTTAATAATGGTGATGGTTCAGTAGGCGTAACTTGTGGCCTGGTTTAATTGGAGTGGGTGTGAATATCAATAACTTTAGCCTACCCTGTTGTTAAATTCCGACTTTAACGTTACTTTAATAGCAATACAGAATAATTGAGCTTTTGTCTTAACTAGGCGAATGCGAACTTCTGGTGACCCCGCAGCCTTGTTACTCAGCTGGGTCTTGTGCCTTGAGAGATATACAACACTCTTTTAAATCACCTCCCCCCTGTCCAACCTTCTGCTCTGGGAGTGTTATTCTTGATTCCAGGTCTAAGGCCCCTCACATCCAGACGCGCAGGGTTGTTTACATCAGCTCCCCCCCCTGTGCACGTGTTCTAACTAGCTCGGAATCCCTGAACACACAATCAGTGATGATTCCTGGCTTTCTGTGGTTGTGATTAGACAAAGGCGCCTCTGTTTCTTCCATTGCCTTTGAGTCGACACTGCCCTATTATTTGCCCATGTGCTGAGGTCATAGAATTCGTTTTGACTTCAGTAATATTAACATTCAGTATTGGATTAGCAAATGGCAATGGTTCATTTATGTAGCTCGCAGCCTGGTCTCCAATTTGAGCGAGCGCGAGGATCGATAATTTAGCCTACTCTGTTGTTGAATTTCGAATTTTGACGTTACTTTAAAACCATGCAGGATAGTTGGGCTTTTGCCTTAACTATGTCTGGCTGACACTCCACTGTCTCTGCGCCTGCACGGGTGACATGTGCCCGTTCATCAGGCCTTATCTTCCCTTGAAGCAAGGTTGTAAATTCTGCCATCCTAGCCTCCTCCGGTTCATTACTTAACAACACCTGGTGTTTGCAGTTTGCTGCGCTTGGTGTGTTTCACTCATTAAAAAAACAAGTAAAAAGATAATATATAAAANTCATCAATATTATTAATCTCAATTATGGAAGAAGGGTTAGGATACAACATTCCGCCCTTTTAAAAATGACCAGTGGTCAAATGGCCACGGGTTATTTTTAAAAATATGTATACCCTTCTTCCATCATGAACCATCGATTGTCCTCAAGTTTTGCTGCTATTCCTTACAACGCGTGCGTACGTGTCACAACTTAACATGGTTATTTTTGAATTGAGCAAAGAAAATTAAACAAGCGTTAAACATCGATTTTGCGTTACATCGGTTCTGATACATCATGACTCCGACGAATATTCATTTTTGTTTTTGTTAAATCCTGGAAACGCTAGGTAGCGGTTTCGAACGCATTTATGCGTTACCTTCCTCATGTTGCCTCGTTCACCACTTATCACTTCGATAATTCGATCACGGTTTTCGGGTTCGTTTTTGTAGTTTCCTCTCTGACTCTCTGTGTCGTGGGAGTGTGTGGTGAGAAATTGTGCTGCACATAACCAGAATTCGCGCACACGACCCACTTTGACACTTGGTTCGAGGCATTCGCTCTCTCTGCGATTACATGCACATTTGCCGAGTCAGTGTGTCGATTTAATTCTGTCCCTCGTAATGTTGCCCTCTTTGTTTTACTAGTGTGTTGGATTTCAACACCATTCCCGATACGTCATGGACATTCGTCTCCATTTTAGCACTCCGATCCACATAATTTTTGGTTTCCTTGGATATTTTCCATTCAAAGGCTCATGCCTGCGCTCCTCAGGGCGTGTCCCTGCTGTCTGTTTTTGTACTGTCCGATCACGCTTCAATGCAACCCTGTCCTTGTATTCGATCGCGCGTCATTTACGGAGCACTGTCCACGTTTTTGCCCGCCCTGTCACTTGCAGCCTGCTCGTATTTCACATTGAGCGCCGGGTTTAACACCTCGGCGGGTGTGGCGCGTATGGGCTGCCCGCTCTCAATCGCTGTGGATGGTTCATCACGTATTTGGACCGTATTCTGTGTTATTCCTCTATTCCCTCCTGGTATAGCCGGTGGAGGAATTGGTCGGAATTGGATCGATTGTGTTTGACCTCCCATCCTGCGATTCTCGTGAATGTTCGCATCCATACCTCCGCGGTATGTGTAACACCTTCCCGCTAGGTGGTTATCTTCCCATCTCTGTGCGTAATTTGAACCTTGCGTGTGTCGTGGGATGGGGTGTTGATATGGTTCTGCTCTGAACCTCTCCCTCCTACGATTCTCCTGCACCCTTGGCCCAGTGTTTTTCTCATTTGGGTGCCAAATTTTTCCTGGATTGTTACTTCGCCATCCCTGTGGGTAATCTTGACCTTGCGCATGTCGGGCATGGGGTGTTGGTATGGTTCTATTCTGAACCTCCCCCTCCTGCGATTCTCCTGAATGTTCGGCTTTGCGCCGCTCTCATTCTCGTGCCAACCTCTCTCTGGGTTATTTTGCCATGTGTGCGTGCGTTTCTGCTGCTCTCTGCATGGTGGGACTGCTCGGTGATTTTTATTCCTCTCTGAGAGGCTGGGTTCCTCATCCTCTCCCTGTGTTCTGGATCCGAATTATGATTCTTAGCTCTGTATAACCATGCCATGTACGCCTTGCTCTCTATGCGGCGTAAGGATGCGGTTTCTGGATTCAAAACCATTCTCACCCTTTCTGTAATCTCTGGCTCAAGGATTCAAAAAACATAATTTTGAACATTTTATCCCCTTCGTGGTATTGATTCACATCGCCTGCGTAATACGCTCTTTTAAATTGGACGAGGTAGTCACGTGGATCTTGGTCCATGCCCTGGGTCATCGATTTTACAGCATAAAACCCCTCAGTGAGTGTCGAATATTCTCCAAACTTCCGAATCACTGCCAGGCTCAATTGTTTAAAATCATTTCTAACCTTGTGTGGTAGTGACTTTACCCATGGAATAGATTCTTTATGTAAGGTCCGTTTCAACAAACTCGCTTTTTCATCCCGTCTCCTCAGCCCTCTAATCATTGCCTCCTCTTCCACTGTCGCGATATGTGTGTGGATATCCATAGTCTTATTGTGGGGGTCAAAATCGGGAATTCTGACTAGAGCCTTGTCCATCAACTTAAGGGTTTTACTGGTGAACAGGTATTCCGAAAGTTGATTGCTGACAGCGTCATCATCAAACAAGTTATCATCAGGCAATCTGTCACTTTGGTCTGTGCTGTGTCTCTTGTGTTTAAGTGGTGTGCATTTTCTGTGTGCGCGCCCAGGGCCGTGTCGCTCGTGTTGCCATTTCCCTTCAGTTTTTGCCTCTGCCCTTAGTGTACCATGTCCTGGCGATTTTACTTTAACTTTTGTGCGATCAATCCCTGGACTCTGTCCACGTACCCAAGAGAGTGATTTGATGTTACTTCCATATTTATTCTGTGGCTCAACGTCTGTGAGTTTCGCTGGTGTCGCGAGCTTTGATTTCTCCTCCCTCTCGAGGGTGTGAGGACATTTCTCGTCGTTTATTAGAGACGATTTCTCTCCCGTTTCCTTTCCAAATTTTCCTTCATTCCACAATCCCTGTCTGTATGCCTGTGTGAGAAGGTATGAGTCCTGTCCTGCCTTCTCTGCAGTTTTTGCATCGTGTTTGCCTTCGTTACTTTTTATCCAGTCAATTAGTTTCCCCAAGGTGTGTTCGTGTTATCGATACAGCTCCCTTCCCATATGTCTCTCTGACTGTACTGCTTTGTAACAGATTGGTCGGTACGTTTAAATACGAGCTCCCCGTATCCCGTAACCCATTCAAATATTGTTCTTAATCCTAGCATCTTAAGTATGGCAAGAGTTACCTTAATATTTCTTTTCAGAGTGCATATAAACAATTGTATCACAGGATGCGTCAGTTCAACTCGAGCAAATAATCTCAGCCCAGCTGTCTTTGTTATACTCTGCTACTCTGGTATTTCCCTCCAGAGCGCGTTTTGTTTGTATACCCCGTTTACAATCACAAGGCAACGTTAGTTCACAACACTTTGATTAACACATCAGTGATTCGTTCCTGAATTCATGCATAACCTGTCTGCGAGAGATCCCGGAAAACGAGCCCCATTATGTTGTATATGTTGGGTATGAAAATTTGTTGTTGTATGCGTGCGTGGGTGAAATTATTATGTTGTATATGTGGGTTATGAATATTCAGTGGAAATAATAATAATTAAATGAAATTTGGCCAAATGTGTAATTACCCGGAAATATGTTAATTTATGTAATTACGCACATTTTAATTATGCCAATTCGAGAGGTAATCGTATTAATTATGCGAGTGGGTGTAATTATGATAATGCAAGTCGTTATGATAACCAGACCCCGGTTCACCCCGTTATCGCTTTAACATTTACTGAGTATGTATTAGTGTGTTTATTAAGGTCACCAAGTTCAAATCTCAAGCAGAAGCAGATCTTATGCATAGATTTCAGGAAAGAATCACACAACCACTTCTGTATTGATCAATTTATTACTAATTCAACCTTAACTATGATATAGTATGCGAACTCTCAATCCCGGAACGTCAATACGGCATCAATACAGTATCATCAACGATTGTCTGATTTCACTTTGACAACGGCACATGGATCCCGCATAACGCGATGGTTCTTAGTGAGAGAGAGAGTCGTTAAAACATGCAAATACTATGCTAAGAAAACCTTAACGTTAATGAATGATTATACTCAATATTGTTCACGCAGTACCGCACTCCTTATTGATCATACGCAACCCTTATCACGTTGTTAACACCTTGGGTCATGGAACAGTTGAATATTCTGTAGAGGATGCGAGTACGTGCGGCGATTATGACTGAAAGATACTTGAAAGATTATACGGCGATAAAAAAAAACACAATCAAAAACAGTTATTATTCTTAAAGGCACCAATCTCAACAGATACATCGGCAGGTTATCTCAGAACGGCTCGGAGTAAGGGCCTGCGACGGTGCTCCTTTTCCGAAGCTCGTTATCTTATACCAAGTTTACTAATTGGGGACCAGATCACCTGATAAGGATCCGGTGGGCCACCACTCCCCACGTGAGCGTGGCTCGGCGGAAGGAGGTGCCAAGAATCAGTTCGTATTGATGGATCTGTTGGGAATTTATGCGATTAAGAGTACAGCCCACTAAATATTAAAGATAAAAATTAAGAATACTCTTATAAACGACGGAGGGCCATCCTCGGTCTCGTTGTGATGCTTTCCAGCCACGGATGGCTTATGGGTTCGAGTGTTTTGGAGTGGTAAGAGTTGTCTTGAATAGTCAGTGTTCGGAGTCGATTCTTTAGGTCAAACAGACGCCTGGTGGTCGTGTGGTGAGGGGCGGTGCGCGTCATACGTATCAGTCGATCCCCTGTCACCGTGGTGGTTCGGATGGCTGTTGATACGCTGTCGCAGTTCGGAACCCGGTCGGTAGGTGGCGCCCACAACTCGCTCGTAGCGTGCAGCGCTGGATCGTCGCCAAACCGCAACGATCACCACTCCGGCGGCAGCAGAGACCTCCGGCGGCAGCAGAGTTGACGAGCTGAAGATGAGTCGAGCCGACCCGCTGGTCGCAGCTCGCTCCTGAGTCGGCCCTCCGGTCGAGCTCGCTCCTGGGTCGACCCGCTGGTCGCCCTCGCTCCTGAGTCGACTCTCTGGTCGCACTCCTGAGTGGACCCGCTGGTCGCGCTCCTGAGTGGACCCACTGGTCGCACTCCTCCTGAGCCGACTCTCCCGGTCGCGCTCCTGAGTGGACCCTCTCGTCGCACTCCTCCTGAGCCGACTCTCCCGGTCGCGCTCCTGAGTGGACCCTCTCGTCGCACTCCTCCTGAGCCGACTCTCCCGGTCGCGCTCCTGAGTGGACCCTCTCGTCGCACTGGTTTCCAATGCTCAGGATCCGTTCCTTTATGCCGAAAAATCCCCTGGATCCCGCCACAAGGCGGGGCTTCCGATTTTTGCTGTGTCAGGATCTGTCCGTAGGCAGGTGTGTCCATGTGTGTGTCCGTACGTCCGTGTGTCCTTGTGTGCATCACTGACGGTATATTCCGTTGTCACACTCCCTCCATAAAACCCACGAGCAAACAACCAGATGTTACAAATTGCCTCGAAGTCGTCTCTCTGTCTGGGTGCAATTTATCTCTTGTCTGGCCTTCTTCATGAACCCAAAACACAGACGTTACAAATCGTCTCATAGGCGTCTTTGTTCGTGTTGCACAACCTGGAGGGAGGGGCAACACTCTCTCCGACCCGGCGCACAAAGAAATGGTTAAAAAGTTTTAAGTTAACATTTGTCCCTTACTATTTCACAGTTATGATTCTGTATGTAACCTAAGGTCTGTCGTTTCATCGTGATGCTTGACTCCAGTGGAGGTGTTTCCCCGAGCGTATACACACTCCTATCCCGCGCTGCGGGAATACAAAGACGGCCGGGATCTCCCTTTCTCTCCGATCCTGGGTTTAACATCGTTTTTTAATATTATGTATTTATATTCGACCTGGTGGTGATTCATCCCGTTATCCTGGCTTTTCCATAAGTTTTACTTTTGTCTTTTCATGCATATACTTATTACTATTAATTTATTTCCGATATCTCAGGTTAAGGGGTAAGTTTCTTGATCCTAGGAATTCGTATTCCTTGGTGCCTGCATGGTTATATAAGCGGAATATAGTTTACGGTGAATAGCGTTAACATTGATGTTATGTGCGATATTATGTATTGTGATGTCTTTAACTTAACTTGTTTGTCAGAGCTTTACTGACACGAAGTTGCATTTCATAGCCCGCAGTCTTTGCCCCACCCTATCTCTGCTCGCCGTTGTTGTTGCCTGTCATTAATTCAAGGCCTCATTAATTTCCGTCACTCCTGAGTAGGTGAGGGCGGTTGAACCTTGGAGTCAGTTCTGGTTTTTGTCTGCCTGCTTCTTCTTGTGTCCCTGACCCCGGGAGTTATTATTCTACTTTATGGCCTGTCGAAGCCCCACTCGCTGTTGCTGGGCTGGTGTTGTTCCCGGCTTTTTGCTTACGTTTGCAGTTCGCCGTGCTCTTAATTTCCTTCCCTCGTCAACCTTATATCGACTATTCGCTCCTGTCTGGGTGCGATTCAATTTTGACTTAGGAAGGTTCTGATTGTCATATGCTTCGGGTCGAGTTGTATAGAAAGTATTAAAGTATGGAAATAACATTTCATATTGACTTAATAATGGTGATGGTTCAGTAGGCGTAACTTGTGGCCTGGTTTAATTGGAGTGGGTGTGAATATCAATAACTTTAGCCTACCCTGTTGTTAAATTCCGACTTTAACGTTACTTTAATAGCAATACAGAATAATTGAGCTTTTTGTCTTAACTAGGCGAATGCGAACTTCTGGTGACCCCGCAGCCTTGTTACTCAGCTGGGTCTTGTCCGCCTTGAGAGATATACAACACTCTTTTAAATCACCTCCCCCCTGTCCAACCTTCTGCTCTGGGAGTGTTATTCTTGATTCCAGGTCTAAGGCCCCTCACATCCAGACGCGCAGGGTTGTTTACATCAGCTCCCCCCCTGTGCACGTGTTCTAACTAGCTCGGAATCCCTGAACACACAATCAGTGATGATTCCTGGCTTTCTGTGGTTGTGATTAGACAAAGGCGCCTCTGTTTTCTTCCATTGCCTTTGAGTCGACACTGCCCTATTATTTGCCCATGTGCTGAGGTCATAGAATTCGTTTTGACTTCAGTAATATTAACATTCAGTATTGGATTAGCAAATGGGCAATGGTTCATTTATGTAGCTCGCAGCCTGGTCTCCAATTTGAGCGAGCGCGAGGATCGATAATTTAGCCTACTCTGTTGTTGAATTTCGAATTTTGACGTTACTTTAAAACCATGCAGGATAGTTGGGCTTTTGCCTTAACTATGTCTGGCTGACACTCCCACTGTCTCTGCCGCCTGCACGGGTGACATGTGCCCGTTCATCAGGCCTTATCTTCCCTTGAAGCAAGGTTGTAAATTCTGCCATCCTAGCCCTCCTCCGGTTCATTACTTAACAACACCTGGTGTTTTGCAGTTTGCTGCGCTTGGTGTGTTTCACTCATTAAAAAAACAAGTAAAAAGATAATATATAAAAATCATCAAATATTATTAATCTCAATTATGGAAGAAGGGTTAGGATACAACAGCAGGAATGGCGACATCAAAGAGCACAAAGCAAGGGTGCAAATGTTGAATTTCTGTAGCGTAATTTAGACTGATTAGAGACTAAAACACTACGTACACGATGTAAACACAGCTACACAACGCACACACACTCGCCACACTTTCTCGACAAAACACGAACTGCACACTCTCACTCTGCCACACTCTCTCTTTCTCACTAACTCAATGTCTATCACTAACTCACTGTCTCTCACTAAGTCACTGTCTCTCACTAAGTCACTGTCTCTCACTAACACCTAACTACAGTTATTTTGCTGTGCCTTTTTACACCTGATGAAGGAAGCTTGTCTTCTTGGTTCTTTCGGTAAAGTCACGTAGAAGGGAAGTAATAAAATAATAAAAATAAAACATAATAAAACAATTCTCACGACGTTTCGGCCACAACGCAAGCAGCCGTCCTCAGGTGAAAACCAGGTCCGTCGAGGCGACAGAGTCTGAATGAAACAGCACACGAGCTTGGAGCATATATATAAGCTGGGCGCATTGACAAAGGAATTTGCATATCAAAAGGAATTTAGCATATTTATGGGAAATGGGAATGTATTAGTACTGCTATGCATGTGCATTATGCAGGATTAACAGCATCAAATGGAGCTGCAGTTACTGCTTCTGCAGCAGTTGCTGCTGCTGCTGCAGTTTCTGCTGCTGCTGAGTTGCTGCTGCTGCTGCAGTTGCTGCTGCTGCTGCACTTGCTGCTGCTGCTGCACTTGCTGCTGCTGCTGCACTTGCTGCTGCTGCTGCAGTTGCTGCCTTATCCATTTTACATGACAGTACTAATCACATTCCTGCATTTCCCATAAATATGCTAAATTCCTTTTGATATGCAAATTCCTTTGTCAATGCGCCCTTATATCTCCAATGTGGCTGTTTATTCAGCTCTTCGCCTCGACGGACCTGGTTTTCACCTGAGGACGGCTGCTTGCGTTGTGGCCGAAACGTCGTGAGAATTGTTTTATTATGTTTTATTTTATTATTTTATTACTTCCCTTCTACGTGACTTTACCGAAAGAACCAAGAAGATGAATCCCTGCAGTCACGAAAGCTTTAAATCGAAATTTAAGGAAGCTTGTGTTGCCTCAGAAACGTCGTGATATATTATTTTATTTCTATTATTATTTATATTTTATCATTAATTATTTTATTATTTATCTATTTTTACCTACGTGACTTTACCGAAAAAAACCTAAGAGTATAGTCACGATAGTGATTGGATTGATACAATGAGTGGTCAAATATGTATTAATTAGGAGGATGAGTGATTCAAAAGTTTGCTAAATCTGAGCGTTGTTCCAACCTCCCCAGGCCATCCAACTTCAAACAAAATCTACTCGTTCCCAACAACATGGACAGACAAATCACGTGGGCTGAGATCTTGGATGAATATGAGGGTAAGTCCCAGATACCTGCATCACATGGATTATATGCGGAGGAGGAGACTCCTTGATGAATTACTTTTCGTAGACATAGCTTGGTGGTAATGGGAAGACGTAATGATCGAGTGTGGCAAAGAGGATGGGTTTATATTTGAGTTGTTGCCATCTTTGTTCAAACTGGGGTCTCAAGCTTATGTAATTTACGATCTCTCCGCCCCCGCCCCTCTGTATATTTAAGGCCTCGTCACAGAGACGACATCTCTCTTTCTGCCAATACGTGTTCTCTCTCTGCGTGTCTTTGTGATGTCTGTCTGCTTGTGTGTCTGTCTATAGTTTTCTGGTTAGATTTTTGTTGCTATTTATTTTATACCTGATGATGATTGCTTGTGTTGCAATCGAAACGTCGTAGTATGCTATTATTTAATTTATTATTTTATCTTTATACGTGACTTAACCTAAAGAACCAAAGAATAATTCCTCCAGTCACGAAAGCTCCAAAATTGAGATTGCCGACAAAAACATGACTTGTAAAGTTTTACTGCCATGTGATGACTATTTTTCAATAGCAGGTCCTGTTGTGTGGTAAGCGGTAATTACTGGGATCTCAAAATTAGTTCTGTGAGACTCCATGTCCTTGTTCTCTAATTAATAACTCGTACTTTGAATGCATTTTCTGTTCTTCATAGCCCGGGAGTCGGCGTGCCAGTCGACCACGTGGGGGACGTTATGGATAAGGTGGACCCTTTCCCAGGCCAAAATCGCTCCCCAAAGGTGTGTATGGGTTCTAGATTTGAAGCTTTCGTGACTGCAAGGATTCATACTCTTAGTTATTTCGGTAAAGTCACGTAGGTATAAAATGAAATAAAAATTAATAAAAATAAAATAATAAAAATCACGACGTTTCGGAGGCAACACAAGTCTCCGTCCAGGTGGGACCGTCACAGCTGAATTTGCTGTATCAAGTGAGGCAGGGATTCCAAGATGCAAGTTCTTAAATACAAGTTAAGGAGGGAGAGGGGGAGGAGCTTATCAGAATGTGGTAGCCAATGAATGGAACGTATTGTGAGGGGGGCGGGGCTAAAAGAGAGCACGTTGTGTATGGGGTCTGTGGGGTTAAAACACGACATTCTCTCGACAACGAGCACACCATGTCACCTCACCAGCACACCAAAATATCACGACACCAACTCTCCCCATCACCTTCTCATCACACTACACGACCACCAATTCAATACACCATATTAGAGCCTCATCATGCCTCTATACCATCACAATACACCATCTCTCTAGAACATTCCACTACTTCTCCTCTCCATATCGCAACACCATGTCCCGACACCATCACCGCATCTCTTCACCGTCCCGCTCATGCAGGCACTTGAAGTGGCCATTTATTACCAATGAAGACAGAATGATATCAGGCAGTCACATTAATTATGTCTGTGATTTGATTGGAAGTTACCATTCCAGTTCCAAACTATGGGCGCTGCAGTGAAGTTTGTCCAGAGTTTGGGCTTCCAGATATTTATAATGGGACATTCTGTGAAAACTATTGCCAGTGATGATTATTGCCAACAATTGCTATGAAACCGCCACAATCGAGCAAAGTCTTGAGTGCATGCATGGGGTTTATGGGATATATGAGGATGTGACATGTATTTTCATTCTATAGGAGTTGGGATATTTAGGGGTTAGTACTACACGTACAATGTGATACAAGTATTGATGGATAAGGCATTGTGTTAACAGCAGGTGATAGTGTATATTCAAGTGTGTACTAAGCAAGTTTGAATGACTGAATGTGGATGGCTGCATCTGTACATACATGTGTGAGTATGTTTTTTTGTTTGGGTTTATGTGCACGTCCACGTTTGCGTGCCTGTGGGTATGAATGTTTTCTTGCATGTGCATGTCTGAATGTTCTTTTGCTTATCTTTGCTTGATCAGAGGATAATTGGGGAGTTGAAGGACGTCAGCGGGATGAAGCATCTCCAGGAAAAGAACCTTAGCAAAGAAAGATGCACCATGGAAGAGGAGCGCCTCTTTGATGTGCAGCGCATTGCCAGGGCGAAGTGCCGCACAGATGAGAAGTACTTCCGAGACTATCTCCTCAAGAAGCGCCTCATTCAAGTGAAGTACTTCATTGATGAGAAGCATCATCTCGAGATGATGTGTCCTGAGGAGAAGAATCTGGAGGAGGAGGAGAAGTGTCTCGCCAACGTGAAACGCGTCGAGGAGGAGAAGCGCCTTGAGCAGGAGCAGCGCCTTGCCAGCATTGCAACCACCACCGCTACCGCCGGCAACTCCACCCCACCCCTGCCACCACCACCGCCACCACCACCACTGCCACCACTGCCACCGCCACCGCCACCACCACCCCACTGCCACTGATGCTGTTGCCGCCACTGCCACAAAACCCGCCGCCACCACCACCGCCACGACCGCCGTCACCACCGCCACCACAGCCACCACCGCCAACGCCACAACTGCCGCCACCGCATCCACCGCCACCACTGCCACTGACGCTGTTGCCGCCACTGCCACAAACCTCCGCCACCACTGCCACCTCCACCACTGCCATCACCACCACCGCCGCCACCACCACCACCGCAGTAACCACCACCGCCGCCACCACCGCCGCCACCACCACCGCCACCACCGCGCCACCGACACCGCCGCCGCCACCACTACCACCGCCGCCACCACCACCACCGCTGCAACCACCACCGCCACCGCATCCACCTCTGACACTCCTGTACAGGGCCCGATTGCTCCAAGCTTTGGAGAAGAGGGCTTCCAAGCAGAGAAGATAGATAAGAAGACAGAGGTGGAACAGGAAGAGGAGAAGGTGGAGGAAGAGGTTGAGGAGGAACAGGAGGAGGGAATGGAGAAGACAGAGAATGGAGAGAAGATGGTGGTGGAGGATGAAGAGGAGGAGATGGAGGACGAGACAAAGCAGGAGGTGGAGGAGTGCAGGTGGTGGAGGTGGTGATGCAGGAAAGAAGAGGAAGCGAGGGGCCTTGCTCGCGTGGCGAGAGCGATCACCTCCCTCCTCCGCCGCGTGCTGCTTTGTGGTGGCATGTCCACCCAGAACCACTCCTGTAAAGAATAAGGTTCAATACCATTGTTGTTGCTGGCACTTTAAACTTTGTGAAATAAACCCATGATGACACAACATAACGTTGAATTGCTTGCAAGTGTAATAAAGGACTCGTTCACTGGGTCTGTCTCCATTGTCCTTTATTTGGGTTCTTTACACTTGTCCCACACGGCCCTCGCTCAGAGCCTCCCCGCTTAGCAGCTCGACAGCTGCCTTCGCTCACGTAGCCTTTCGCGCTCCTGCAGCTCCGCTGTGCAGTCCTCCGGCTGCTCTCACTGCAGCTCCACCGCTGCTCCCTGTTCCCCCGTGCTCGTCACCGCTGGCCGACGGTGCCGAGTCTTACTGTGTGTGGCGATCTCGCCACTCTCCAACCTCCGCACTGTGTGGCCTCACTCTGTCTCTATTCCCAACACTCTCCCGTTTCTTCCGGTATCTCTCCCTTAAGACCTCATCCCTCTCTCTCACGTGACCTAACTCCTCCCCCCGTGACGTCATATCCGCGAGGCCGTTTACACAAGTATACTACTGTTTGTATGTACATGGATCTGTACTTTTGTGTATGTCCACTCGTGTGTGGGTGTGTGTACATGGGAGTGTATATGTGTACTCGTGTATGATTATGCATTGGAACAAACAAATTTTTTTTATATTGTGTCGTACAAATAATTTAGGGGAAACGTGGTAGGAATGCGCCACCTCAACAGGGAACTACAGGGATGAGACTCCCCGCTCGTGGTGCTAAATTAATGAAAACAGCGCCACTGAGCAGACAGAGCCCCGCCCCTACAGCTCGTGAGTGTAACATAGTGAGTGTGACCAGCGAACTGCCACGATGCTGCCAGGTAAGGGTAAACTTGTGTGATGGAGATGCTTCACCTGAAACTCGCCTCCACACGTGTTCGCTATGAACATTGTAACAATAAGGGACGATCAGTCATCTTTAACATAGCAGGTCTTTATTGTTCTGCAAGTATATTAACGTTAAAACTCGTAGAAACACATGCACACTCGTGTGTGAATGTACAACGCTGTATATACAGTCGTGTTTGGATGCACACTCGTGTGTGTATGTCTACTCGTCCGTGTTTTTTTTAAAGGAAAACTATGGTAGCAATAACGTACGATTAGTCATTTTTAAAAACAAATCAGGTCTTTATTAATCTGCAAGAAAACTCACGTTAATACTCGTATCGAAATCTTTATTAATACGCAGGCTCAAACAGGAAAGGAACTAGGCAAATTATTTCCCAATAGGAATTTAACAGTTAAAAGATATTCTTGAAATCAAACACGTAAACGTCGATTTCCCCTTTGACGTCCTTTTCGACTGAAGCCATTCGTCCAAAGTATAAAATTGTTGTCATTCTGAAATAAGTGAACACTTCTGGAACTTTAAAGGAAGACATTCATCTGAACACATTATAGAGTATTCACAACATCACTCTAGCTTGAAGTCCTAGAAATCACCGAAAAATATATATAAGCGACACGAATATGACTCTCCAGCCACTCCACTATATCAAGCCATCTATCAGGATGCAACTGCATGGGGTCGAAAGAGGAATTTCGTTGAGGACTCATGACAACATTTTTACTCTTTGTTTGATGATGCCTGTGAAGTGTTGCTGACCGTGAAAATGCTTCCAACACATAGAGCAATCAAACGGTTTTGTTAAAAGAATTACACCAGTTGTAGTGCTGGAAATCACTGATATAATCAATTGCACCTAATAATTGATCTAACAGAGACACAAACGTGCACATTCCAGGACTTTACCAGAAGTACTCAATACTTTGATTATCCAGCCACTCCAGCAGCCATTTCTCATTATCAACCTGCATGGGGTCGAAATAGGAATTGTCGTCAGGGCTCAGTACATCCACTACATCCACGCATCTCTCAGGATCCACCTGCATAGGTTCGAAAGATGCATTTTTTTAGGACTCATTGCAGCACTCTGTATTTCTCCTTTTGATTTCACTTTCATTGCGGATCTTCTCATGCTTGTTTCGGGGTGATGACCGTGTCCTCTCCAACAGAGAACAATTGAATTGCTTCTCGCCCGTGTGTGTTTTCTGGTGACGATGAAGATTTGATTTCCGTGAAAATGGCTTCCCACACAGAGAGCAATTGAACGCCTTCTCGCCCGTGTGTGTTTTTTGGTGAGTGTGAAGATCTGCTTTACGGGCAAATGCCTTCACACAGAGCAATTGAATGGCTTCTCACCCGTGTGTGTTTTTTGGTGATTGCGAAGAGTTGATGAATCTGCAAATGACTTCCCACACACAGAGCAATTGAATGGCTTCTCACCTGAGTGTGTTTTCTGGTGA
>WFAB01003099.1:0-21189 GCA_018977245.1 Lethenteron camtschaticum | reverse complement strand
GTTGTGGTGGTGTAGGTGGTCTACTATGCGTTCGCCATCGTGGGCATGGAGCTGTTCAGAGGCAGCATCATCTACGTGGACAACAACGGGTGAGACACGGAGACACACGGAGACACACGGAGACACACGGAGACACACGGAGAGACACGGAGACACGGAGACACACGGAGACACACGGAGACACGGGGACACACGGGGACACACAGAGACACACACACAGAGACACACAGACACACACAGAGATACACACAGACACACACAGAGACACACACACAGAGACACACAGACACACAGAGACACACACAGAGACACACACACAGACACACACAGAGACACACACAGACACACACACAGAGACACACACACAGAATCACACACAGAGACACACACAGAGAGACACACACAGACACACACACAGAGACACTCACAGAGACACACACAGAGACACACACACAGACACACACAGACACACACAGACACACACAGACACACACACAGAGACACTCACAGAGACACACACAGAGACACACACACACAGACACACACAGAGACACACACAGACACACACAGAGACACACACAGAGACACACACAGGGACACTCACACAGAAAGACACTCACACACAGAGACACACACAGAGACACACACACACAGACACAGAGACACACACAGAGACACACACAGAGTCACACACAGAGACACACACAGAGACACACACAGAGACACACACAGAGACACACACACACGCACAGACACACACAGACACACACACAGAGACACTCACAGAGACACACACAGAGACACACACACACAGACACACACAGAGACACACACAGACACACACAGAGACACACACAGAGACACACAGAGACACACACACACAGACACACAGAGACACACACACAGACACACACAGAGACACACACAGAGACACACAGACACAGAGACACATACAGAGACACACACACAGACACACACAGAGACACACACAGAGACAACACACGGGGACTTTCGTAGACACGGCGACAATGATGCTGATGGCGTTGCTGCTGCTGCTGATGTAGGACCGGGGTCCGAAACGCCTCGGCGTGTGGCAGCTACGAGCAGCTCCAGTATTGGTCCAGCAACTTTGATGATTTTGCGGTGAGAACAGAGAGTCACTCACCCACTCGCTCACTCACCCACTCACTCACCCACTCGCTCACCCACTCACTCACCCACTCACTCACCCACTCACTCAGCCACTCACTCGCTCACCCACTCAACCACCCACTCAGCCACCCACTCACCCACTCACCCACTCGCTCAACCACTCACTCACCCACTCACTCAGCCACCCACTCGTTCACCCACTCACTCAATCACCCACTCACTCACTCACTCAGCCACTCGCTCACTCACCCACTCTCAGCCACTCACTCAGCTACTCACTCAGCCACCCACTCACTCACTCACTGACTCACTCACTCAGCCACCCACTCACTCACTCACTGACTCACTCACTCACTCAGCCACCCACTCACTCGTCCACCCACTCACTCACCCTCCCACTCACCCACCCACTCACTCACCCACTTACTCGCTCACCCACTCAATCACCCACCCACTCAATCACCCACCCACTCACTCACCCGCTCACCCACCCACCCGCTCACTCACCCACCCGCTTACTCACCCACCCGCTCACCCACTCGCTCACCCACTCGTTCACCCACTCAGCCACTCACTCATTCACTCAGCCATTCACTCACCCACTTACTCGCTCACCCACTCAATCATTCACTCACTCACCCATTCACTCACTTACCCACTCACCCACCCACTCGCTCACCCACTCACTCACCCACTCACTCACCCACTCACTCAGCCACTCACCCACCCGCTCACCCACCCGCTCACTCAGCCACTCGCTCACCCACCCATTCACTCACTCACTCACTCACTCACCCACTTACTCACACATTTACCCATTCACTCACTCACTTACCCACTCACCCACCCACTCACCCACCCACTCACCCACTCACCCACCCACTCACCCACTCACCCACTCACTCACTCACTCACTCACCCATTCACCCACTCACCCACCCACTCACTCACCCACTCACTCACCCATTCACCCACTCACCCACTTACTCACTCACCCACTCACTCACCCATTCACCCACTCACTCACCCACCCACTCACTCACTCACCCACTCACTCACCCATTCACCCACTCACTCACCCACTCACTCACCCACTCACCCACCCACTCACTCACTCACCCACTCACTCACCAATTCACCCACTCACTCACCCACTCACTCACCCACCCACTCACTCACTCACCCATTCACCCACTCACCCACTCACCCACCCATTCACCCACTCACTCACCCACTCACTCACTCACCCATTCACCCACTCACCCACCCACCCACCCACTCACTCACCCATTCACCCACTCACTCACTCACTCACCCACTCACTCACCCACCCACTCACTCACCCACTCACCCACTCAATCACCCACCCACTCACCCACTCACCCACCCACTCACTCACCCACCCACTCACCCACCCACCCACTCACTCACCCACCACTCACCCACCCACTCACTCACCCACTCACTCACTCACCCACTCACTCACCCACCCACTCACTCACCCACTCACCCACTCAATCACCCACCCACTCACCCACTCACCCACCCACTCACTCACCCACCCACTCACCCACCCACTCACTCACCCACTCACTCACCCACCCACTCACCCACCCACTCACTCACCCACTCACTCACCCACTCACTCACCACCCACTCACTCACCCACTCACCCACTCAATCACCCACCCACTCACCCACTCACCCACCCACTCACTCACCCACCCACTCACCCACCCACTCACTCACTCACCCACTCACTCACCCACCCACTCACTCACCCACTCACCCACTCTCTGTGTGTGTCTCTGTGTCTCTGTCTGTGTCTCTGTCTGCCTGTCTGAGTCTCTCTGTGTCTGTGTCTGTGTCTCTGTGTGTCTCTGTCTCTATGTGTCTGTGTCTCTGTCTGTGTCTCTGTCTGTGTCTCTGTGTCTCTGTCTGTGTCTCTGTGTGTGTCTCTGTCTCTCTGTGTCTGTGTCTTTGTGTCTCTGTGTGTGTCTCTGTCTCTCTGTGTGTGTGTGTCTCTGTGTGTGTCTCTGTCTCTCTGTGTCTCTGTGTCTGTCTCTGTGTCTCTGTCTGTGTCTCTGTCTGCCTGTCTGAGTCTCTCTCTGTCTGTGTCTCTGTCTGTGTCTCTGTGTCTCTGTGTGTGTCTCTGTGTGTGTCTCTGTGTGTGTCTCTGTGTCTCTGTGTGTGTCTCTGTGTGTGTCTCTGTCTCTCTGTGTCTGTGTCTCTGTGTGTGTCTCTGTCTCTCTGTGTCTGTGTCTCTGTGTGTCTCTGTCTCTCTGTGTCTGTGTCTCTGTCTGTGTCTCTGTGTCTGTGTCTCTGTGTGTGTCTCTGTGTGTGTCTCTGTCTCTCTGTGTCTGTGTCTCTGTTTGTGTCTCTGTCTGCCTGTCTGAGTCTCTCTCTGTGTGTGTCTCTGTGTGTCTCTGTGTGTGTCTCTGTGTGTGTCTGTGTCTCTGTGTGTCTCAGTCTCTCTGTGTCTCTCTGTGTCTCTGTGTGTGTCTCTGTGTGTGTCTCTGTCTCAGTCTCTGTGTGTGTCTCTGTGTGTGTCTCTGTCTGTGACTCTCTGTCTGTCTCTGTGTGTGTGTCTCTGTCTCTGTGTTTCTGTCTCTCTGTGTCTCTGTTTGTCTCTCTGTCTGAGTCTCTCTGTGTGTGTCTCTGTGTCTCTGTGTCTCCCCCGCCCCCCCCCCCCCCCCAGGCCTCGCTGGTGCTGCTGTGGGACGTGATGGTCGTCAACAACTGGCAGGTTTTCCTCGACGTCTTCTCCAGATACGCCGGCCCGTGAGTGACACAGACAAAGGTCCCCCGCGTAGCCTCTAGCAGGCCGCAGGGGCAAGTGCTGTTAGCTGGCACCTCACACACAGACAAAGGTCCCCCGTGTAGCCTCTAACAGGCTGCAGGGGCAAGTGCTGTTAGCTAGTAGCACCTCACACACAGACACAGACAAAGGTCCCCCGTGTAGCCTCTAACAGGCTGCAGGGGCAAGTGCTGTTAGCTAGTAGCACCTCACACACAGACACAGACAAAGGTCCCCCGTGTAGCCTCTAGCGGGCTGCAGGGGCAAGTGCTGTTAGCTAGCACCTCACACACAGACACAGACAAAGATCCCCCGTGTAGCCTCTGACAGGCTGCAGGGGCAAGGGCTGTTAGCTAGCAACAACAACAACAACCGCCATTCGCCACTAAGTGGCGGTGACGTCACCACGACGCTTGTGCCAGGCCATGTGCACCTTGAGGCTGCCACGTGAAGTGTCGAACGGCCCGGCTGACAGGAGGTCACGGGGCAGACCCAGCAGGTGCCACGGGTCGACTGACTGAGATGACCGAGATGACTGAGATGACCGAGATGACCGAGATGACTGAGATGACTGATATGACACAGACAGACACACACACAGATATAGGAAGACAGATAAAAAGCGTAGAGAAGGGAGGGAATGACCACTGCCTTTTGGCGTCATCTGCTCCAACCCATGTGAGACTAGGCTCTAAGGAAAGCTGTCTCGGGTGTGGACCAATCAACTTCAAGGACAGTGCATACATTATCAGAGTTGTGTTTTTTGTTTGCATTTTAACCGCAAGTGTTGTGGTCAATGCAAACATGACTCCTCGTAAAAAAGGTGTCAGTTTTGTTGCCAGGTAAAAGGGTAAAAAACAATTATCATATTTTTTACTGGCAAATGAGGTTCCAATGGTGTAAATGCTTCACCCCGAGCTCTCATACTCTGATGGTGCATTGTCTTTGAGTTGTGCGCCTTTTGGCGTCATCTGGTCCAACACCATGTGAGACTAGGCTCTAAGGAAAGCTGTCTCGGGTGTGGACCAATGAACTTCAAGGACAACGCATACATTATCAGAGTTGTGTTTTTTGTTTGTATTATGACTGCAGGTATTGTGGTCTTTGCAAACTTGACTCCTTGTAACAAAAAAATTAACCCGTAAAAACAAAGTTTTTCACTCTAAATCCTTTATATGCGTGGCGGCTAGAGTCCTCTCGTCCTCTGGCTTGAGATGGCTGCCACCTATGGGTCAGATGATTGTCTGCCAGCATTAAGCAATTGGTAATTAAATATTTAATTTGTTTTCCCTAAAAAGTGTAAAATTTTGGGAAAAGATTTTCACGAACATTAATTGTTTCGCACAACGAGTCTGTGTGCAAAATGTCAGCTCGATTGGATCACGGGAAGTGGGTTAAAAAAACGACCGAAAGATTTGCACGGTCCTAAGCAAGCAAGTGAACTTAATATAAAGGATTTAAAAAGGTGACAGTTTTGTCGCCAGATAAAAGGGTAAAAAAACAATTATCAACACCCCCGAAGCTTCGTGCGGAGAGAAACGCAGCCGATGGGAAGATAACGGCGCTGGCGGCTGATTCGGAGCGAGACCTCCGCTGTGAAATCGGAGCCGGTCATGAGCACGCTGCCCAACTAGCAGGAAACTCTCCACTCCCTCCACTCTCTCCATGATGGGCATACACACGCACCGTGCCCCCGCGTGTCGCTGTGTGTCTCTGCGTGTCTCTGTGTGTTTGTGTGTCTCTGTGTCTCTCTGTGTGTGTCTGTGTGTCTCTGAGTGTGTCTGTGTGTCTCTGTGTCTCTCTGTGTGTCGCTGTGTGTCTCTGTGTGTTTGTGTGTCTCTGTGTGTCTCTGTGTGTCTCTGTGTGTCTCCGCGTGTCTCTGTGTGTCTCTGTGTGTCGCTGTGTGTCTCTGTGTGTCTCTGGGTGTCTCTGGGTGTCTCCGCGTGTCTCTGTGTGTCTCTGTGTGTCTCCACGTGTTTCTGTGTGTCTCTGTGTGTCTCTCCTTGTCTTCCCGTGTGTCTCTGTGTGTCTCCGTGTGTCTCTGTGTGTCTCTCCGTGTCTTCCCGTGTGTCTCTGTGTGTCTCTGTGTGTCTCTCCGTGTCTCCACGTGTGTCTCTGTGTGTCTCCGTGTGTCTCTGTGTGTCTCTGCGTGTCTCTGTGTGTCTCTCTGTGTCTTTTTGTATCTATGTGTGTCTCTGCGTGTCTCTGTGTGTCTTCGTGTGTCTCTGTGTGTCTCTGCGTGTCTCTGTGTGTCTTCGTGTGTCTGTGTGTCTCTGTGTGTCTTTGTGTGTCTCTGTGTGTCTCCCCGTGTCTCCCCGTGTATCTTCGCGTGTCTCCACGTGTCTCTGTGTGTCTCTGTATGTCTCACTGTGTCTCTGTGTGTCTCCGTGTGTCTCTGTGTGTCTCACTGTGTCTCTGTATGTCTCCGCGCGTCTCTGTGTGTCTCTGTGTGTCTCCATGTGTCTCTGTGTATCTCTGTGTCTCCACGTGTCTCCGCGTGTCTCCGCGTGTCTCCCTGCAGGTGGTCTCAGCTCTACTTTGTCTGCTGGTGGTTTGTCTCCATGTATCTCCGTGTCTCTGTGTGTCTCCCTGTGTCTCTGTGTCTCCGTGTGTCTCCGCGTGTCTCCACGTGTCTCACCGTGTCTCTGTGTGTCTCCCTGTGTCTATATGTCTCACTGTGTGTCTCTGTGTTGTCTCTCTGTGTCTCCCTGCAGGTGGTCTCAGCTCTACTTTGTGTGCTGGTGGTTTGTCTCCATGTGTCTCCGCGTGTCTCCGCGTGTCTCTGTGTGTCTCTCTGTGTCTCCCTGCAGGTGGTCTCAGCTCTACTTTGTGTGCTGGTGGTTTGTCTCCTCCGTCATCTGGGTCAACCTCTTCGTGGCACTCATCCTCGAGGTAATACCCCAGGCCTGATGATCAATACACGATCAATACCCACCGATCGATCATTGATGGAACAACCCTGACCCTGATGATCAATACCCACCGATCGATCATTGATGGAACAACCCTGATGATCAATACCCACTGATCAATCATTGATGGAACAACCCTGACCAAGACGATCAATACCCACAGATCAATCATTGATGTTACAACGCTGACCCTGATTATCAATACCTACTGATCGATAATTTACAGAGCAACCCTGGCTCTGATGATCAATACCCACCGATCAATCATTGATGGAACAACCCTGAAGATCAATACCCACCGATCAATCATTGATGTACCAACGCTGACCCTGATTATCAATACCCACTGATCGATCATTGATGGAACAACCCTGACCCTGACGATCAATACCCACAGATCAATCATTGATGTTACAACGCTGACCCTGATTATCAATACCCCCTGATTGATAATTTACGGAGCAACCCTGGCTCTGATGATCAATACCCACCGATCAATAATTGATGGAACAACCCTGAAGATCAATAATTGATGGAACAACCCTGAAGATCAATAATTGATGGAACAACCCTGATGATCAATACCCACCGATCAATCATCGATGGAACAACGCTGACCCTGATGATCAATACCCACCGATCAATCATTGATGGAACAACGCTGACCCTGATGATCAATACCCACCGATCAATCATTGATGGAACAACCCTGACCCTGACGATGTTGGTGGTGGTGGTGGTGGTGAGCGGTGGGTGTTGTGGTTAGCGCCGCGCCGCGCTACGAACCCGCCACAGTGGCCGGTAGCCTTCATAGGTTGCTGCTGCTACTGGCTACTAACAGCACTTGCCCCTGCAGCATGCTAGAGGCTACACGGGGGATCTTTGTCTGCGTCTGTGTGTGAGGTGCTAGCTCACAGCACTTGCCCCTGCAGCCTGAAGAGGCTACACGGGGGACCTTTGTCTTTGTTTGATGATGCTGGTGGTGATGATGGTGACGGTGGTGATGGTGGTGATGTTGATGGTGGTGATGGTGGTGACGATGGTGATGCTGGTGATGATGTTGGTGATGTTGGTGATGTTGGTGATGTTGGTGACGATGTTGATGATGTTGGTGATGTTGATGATGTTCATGATGTTGGTGATGTTGGTGATGGTGATGTTGATGATGTTGGTGATGTTGATGATGTTGGTGATGGTGATGTTGATGATGTTGGTGATGTTGATGATGTTGGTGATGGTGATGTTGATGATGTTGGTGATGTTGATGATGTTGGTGATGGTGATGTTGGTGATGTTGGTGATGTTGGTGACGATGTTGATGATGTTAGTGATGGTGATGTTGGTGATGTTGGTGATGATGATGTTGATGATGTTAACGATGTTGGTGATGATGTTGATGATGTTGATGATGGTGATGTTGTTGGTGATGATGATGTTGGTGATGTTGGTAATGTTGATGATGTTGATGATGGTGATGATGGTGATGATGTTGATGATGTTGTTGGTGATGTTGGTGATGTTGATGATGTTGTTGATGATGTTGATGTTGATGATGTTGATGATGATGATGATGTTGGTGATGTTGATGATGTTGTTGATGATGTTGATGTTGTTGATGTTGTTGATGTTGATGATGTTGATGATGTTGGTGATGTTGTTGATGTTGTTGGTGATGTTGATGTTGATGATGATGTTGATGATGTTGATGTTGATGTTGTTGGTGATGTTGGTGATGATGATGTTGATGATGTTGATGTTGATGTTGTTGATGTTGATGTTGTTGTTGATGTTGATGATGTTGATGATGTTGGTGATGTTGTTGATGTTGTTGGTGATGTTGATGTTGATGATGATGTTGATGATGTTGATGTTGATGTTGTTGGTGATGTTGGTGATGATGATGTTGATGTTGGTGATGTTGTTGATGATGTTGTTGATGTTGATGTTGTTGTTGATGATGATGATGTTGATGTTGATGATGATGATGATGTTGATGATGATGATGATGATGGGCAGAGCTTCATCACCAAGTGGGACCGCAGCCAGAACCCGGGTCCTGCCGACTGCAACCAGGAGGAGCACCTTGCGTACGGAACGAACCTGCACGTCATCTTCCGGTGAGACACTCACACGGGGAGACACGGGGAGACACGGGGAGACGCGGGGAGACACGGGGAGACACGGGGAGACACGGGGAGACACGGGGAGACGCGGGGAGACGCGGGGAGACGCGGGGAGACACGGGGAGACACGGGGAGACGCGGGGAGACGCGGGGAGACGCGGGGAGACGCGGGGAGACACGGGGAGACGCGGGGAGACGCGGGGAGACACGGGGAGACGCGGGGAGACGCGGGGAGACACGGGGAGACACGGGGAGACACGGGGAGACGCGGGGAGACGCGGGGAGACGCGGGGAGACGCAGGGAGACGCGGGGAGACGCGGGGAGACGCGGGGAGACACGGGGAGATACGGGGAGACACTCGGGGAGACACTCGGGGAGACGCAGGGAGACTCAGAGGGGGAGACACTCGGGGAGACACGGGGAGACACGGGGAGACACGGGGAGACTCACTCGGGGAGACTCACTCGGGGAGACACGGGGAGACACGGGGAGACTCAGAGTGAGACTCAGAGGGGGAGACACGGGGAGACACGGGGAGACACGGGGAGACACGGGGAGACTCAGAGGGGGAGACACGGGGAGACACGGGGAGACACTCGGGGAGACACAGGGAGACTCAGAGTGAGACTCACAGGGGGAGACACTCGGGGAGACACGGGGAGACACGGGGAGACACGGGGAGACACGGGGAGACTCAGAGTGAGACTCAGAGGGGGAGACACTCGGGCAGACACTCGGGGAGACACGGGGAGACACTCGGGGAGACACGGGGAGACACGGGGAGACACGGGGAGACTCAGAGTGAGACTCAGAGGGGGAGACACTCGGGGAAACACGGGGAGACTCTCGGGGAGACACGGGAGACACGGGGAGACTCAGAGTGAGACTCAGAGGGGGAGACACGGGGAGACACGGGGAGACTCAGAGGGGGAGACACGGGGAGACACGGGGAGACACTCGGGGAGACTCCGAGTGAGACTCAGAGGGGGAGACACTCGGGGAGACACGGGGAGACACGGGGAGACTCAGAGTGAGACTCAGAGGGGGAGACACTCGGGGAGACACGGGGAGACTCAGAGTGAGACTCACAGGGGGAGACACTTGGGGAGACACGGGGAGACACGGGGAGAGACTCGGGGAGACACGGGGATACTCAGAGTGAGACTCACAGGGGGAGACACTTGGGGAGACACGGGGAGACACGGGGAGAGACTCGGGGAGACACGGGGAGACTCAGAGTGAGACTCAGAGGGGGAGACACGGGGAGACACGGGGAGACACGGGGAGACTCAGAGGGGGAGACACGGGGAGACACGGGGAGACACGGGGAGACTCAGAGGGGAGACACGGGGAGACACGGGGAGACACGGGGAGACACGGGGAGACTCAGAGGGGGAGACACTCGGGGAGACACTCTGGGAGACTCAGAGTGAGACTCAGAGGGGGAGACACTCGGGGAGACACGGGGAGACACGGGAAGTCACTCGGGGAGACACGGGGAGACACTCGGGGAGACACGGGGAGACTCAGACGGGGAGACACACGGGGAGACACGGGGAGACACTCGGGGAGACACGGGGAGACTCAGAGGGGGAGACACGGGGAGACACGGGGAGACACGGGGAGACACACGGGGAGACACGGGGAGACACGGGGAGACACGGGGAGACACTCGGGGAGACTCAGGGTCAGAGTGAGACTCAGGGAGACTCAGGGAGACTCAGGGAGACCGGGTCTCAGGGCCAGGGTGAGACTCAGGGAGACACTCAGGGTGAGGGTGAGACTCAGGGAGACCTGGTCTCAGGGTCAGGGTGAGACTCAGGGAGACTCAGGGTCAGAGTGAGACTTAGGGAGACCGGGTCTCAGGGTCAGAGTGAGACTCAGGGAGACCGGGTCTCAGGGTCAGAGTGAGACTCAGGGAGACCGGGTCTCAGGGTCAGAGTGAGACTCACTGCTGCTACTGCTACTGCTGCTGCTCCTGCTGCTACTGCTGCTGCTCCTGCTGCTACTGCTACTACTGCTGCTGCTCCTGCTGCTGCTGCTGCTCCTGCTGCTACTGCTACTACTGCTGCTACTACTGCTGCTGCTACTGCTGCTGCTACTACTGCTGCTGCTGCTGTTGCTGCTACTACTGCTGCTGCTGCTCCTGCTGCTGCTGCTGCTCCTGCTGCTACTGCTACTACTGCTGCTACTACTGCTGCTGCTACTACTGCTGCTACTACTGCTGCTGCTGCTACTGCTGCTGCTACTACTACTGCTGTTGCTGCTACTACTACTGCTGCTGCTGCTACTGCTGCTGCTGCTGCTGCTACTGCTGCTGCTGCTACTACTACTGCTGCTGCTGCTACTACTACTGCTGCTGCTGCTACTGCTGCTGCTGCTACTGCTGCTACTACCACTGCTGCTGCTGCTCCTGCTGCTGCTACTGCTGCTGCTGCTCCTGCTGCTACTACTACTACTACTGCTGCTACTGCTGCTACTGCTACTACTGCTGCTGCTACTGCTGCTACTACTACTGCTGCTGCTACTGCTGCTACTACTACTACTGCTGCTGCTACTGCTGCTACTGCTACTACTGCTGCTGCTACTGCTGCTACTACTACTGCTGCTGCTACTGCTGCTACTGCTACTACTGCTGCTGCTACTGCTGCTACTACTACTACTGCTGCTCCTGCTGCTACTACTACTACTGCTGCTGCTACTGCTGCTACTACTACTACTACTGCTGCTACTGCTACTACTGCTGCTACTGCTACTGCCGCTGCTCCTGCTGCTGCTGCTGCTACTACTGCTACTGCTCCTGCTGCTACTACTACTGCTACTACTACTGCTCCTGCTGCTACTACTGCTGCTGCCGCTCCTGCTGCTACTACTGCTGCTACTGCTACTGCCGCTGCTCCTGCCGCTCCTGCTGCTACTACTACTACTGCTCCTGCTACTACTACTACTGCTACTACTACTGCTCCTGCTGCTACTACTGCTGCTGCCGCTCCTGCTGCTACTACTGCTACTACTGCTACTGCTACTACTGCTGCTACTGCTGCTACTGCTACTACTGCTGCTACTACTACTGCCGCTGCTCCTGCTGCTACTACTACTGCTACTGCTGCTCCTGCTGATGCTACTACTACTACTGCCGCTCCTGCTGCTACTACTACTACTGCCGCTGCTACTGCTGCCGCTGCAGCAAGGATGTAGAGGAGCCCACGGAGGAGGAGCTGCTGCAGAGCCTCAGGCACCACCCGCACGTCCACCTGCGGCCATGACGGCTCCGGCCGTTTGCGTCGGAGCGGACCTAGCGGAGGGACGGTCGCCCGGCCAGCCAGGGGGGGCGCCCTCCTCCTCCGGCTGCGGCTGCCCCGTGAAGGGGCCGGCTCCGGTTGGACTCTGGTGGCTCACGACGACGGAGATGATGAAGATGAAGATCGCCCCAGCGAACGCACCCAGCTTCTTACGACTCAGAGAGCCGTGACGCACACACACACACGTACACACGTGTATACACACGTGTACACACACACACACGTATACA
This sequence comes from Lethenteron camtschaticum, assembly GCA_018977245.1. Taxonomy (NCBI): domain Eukaryota; kingdom Metazoa; phylum Chordata; class Hyperoartia; order Petromyzontiformes; family Petromyzontidae; genus Lethenteron; species Lethenteron camtschaticum. Next base: position 8,672 of record WFAB01003099.1, on the reverse strand, counting down.
CGTGTACACACTCACACGTGTACATACTCACACACGTACACACACACGCGCGTGTACACACACACCTACACTCACACACACGTGTGTACACATACACACGTGTACACACACACACAGTGTACACACACACACGTGTACACACACACACGTGTACACACACACGTGTACATACGCACACGTGTGCACACACACACGTGTACACACGCACGCGTGTAAACACACACGTGTACACACACACACACGTACACACACACACGTGTACACACACACACGTGTACACACACACACGTACACACACACACACGTGCACACACACACGTGTGCACACACACGCACGCGTGTGCACACACACACGTGTACACACACACACACTTGTACACACAAACACGTGTACACACACGTGTACACACTCACACGTGTACACACACTCACACGTGTACACACACTCACATGCACACGTGTACACACACACGTGTACACACACACGTACACACACGCACACACACGCACACGTACACACACACACGTGTACACACACACACGCGTGTACACTCACACACACACACACGTGTACACACACGCACGCACACACACGTAGACACACACGCACACACGCTTACAAAGGCTTAACAGACTGTTGGGGCAAGTGCTGTTAGCAAGCAGCACTTATGAAGGCTGGCACGGCACACGGAGGGGGTGGTTGGCCAGTAATACGCACACGCACACACACACGTGTACAGAGGTGTGGACACACGCGTGGACACACGCACACATGTTCACACACGTGTACACAGGTGTTCACACATGCTCGTGTCAAGAGTCATAATAGCCGTGTCAATATCCTAATGTGTATATCAATTCCATAATGGCCGTGCCAGGTGTAATATGGCCGTGTCAGGGCCAATAACAGCCTTAATGGTCATATAAATGTAAAAATGGCTGTGTCGGGATCATAATGGCCGTGTCAATTTCCTAATGGACTTATCAATTCCATATTGGCCGTGTCAATTTTCTAATGTGGATACCAATTCCAAAATGGCCGTGCCAGGTTCATAATTGCCGTGTAAATTTCCTAATGGACTTATCAATTCCATATTGGCCGTGTCAATTTTCTAATGTGGATATCAATTCCATAATGGCCGTGTCAGGTTCATGATGGCCGTGTCAATTTCCTAATGGGCACATCAATTCCAAAATGGCCGTGTCAGGTTTAAAATGACTGTGTCAATTTCCTAATGGGCACATCAATTTCAAAATGACCGTGTCAGGTGCATGATGGCCGTGTCAATTTTCTAATGGGCACATCAATTTCAAAATGACCGTGTCAGGTTCATGATGGCCGTGTAAATTTTCTAATGTGGATATCAATTTCAAAATGGCCGTGTCAGGTTCATGATGGCCGTGTCAATTTCTTAATGGGCACATCAATTTCAAAACGGCCGTGTCAGGTTCATGATGGCCGTGTCAATTTTCTAATGGGCACATCAATTTCAAAATGACCGTGTCAGGTTCATGATGGCCGTGTCAATTTTCTAATGGGCACATCAATTTCAAAATGACCGTGTCAGGTTCATGATGGCCGTGTCAATTTCCTAATGGGCACATCAATTTCAAAATGACCGTGTCAGGTTCATGATGGCCGTGTCAATTTCCTAATGGGCACATCAATTTCAAAACGGCCGTGTCAGGTTCATGATGGCCGTGTCAATTTTCTAATGGGCACATAAATTTCAAAATGGCCGTGTCAGGGTTATAATGGCCGTGTCAATATCCTAATGGGCACATCAATTTCAAAATGACCGTGTCAGGTTCATGATGGCCGTGTCAATTTTCTAATGTGGATATCAATTTCAAAATGGCCGTGTCAGGTTCATGATGGCCGTGTCAATTTCTTAATGGGCACATCAATTTCAAAACGGCCGTGTCAGGTTCATGATGGCCGTGTCAATTTTCTAATGGGCACATCAATTTCAAAACGGCCGTGTCAGGTTTAAAATGGCCGTGTCAATTTCCTAATGGGCACATCAATTTCAAAATGACCGTGTCAGGTTCATGATGGCCGTGTCAATTTTCTAATGGGCACATAAATTTCAAAACGGCCGTGTCAGGGTTATAATGGACGTGTCAATTTTCTAATGTGGATATTAATTCCATAATGGCCGTGTCAGGTTTAATATGGCCATGTCAGAGACACCGATGAGTCGGGTTCAAGCCGCTCCGGTTCTTGGCTCACGTCTCTCTGATTCAAAACGGAAGCCAGAGAGAGACAGGGACTCATCAGTGGGGCGACATTCCACATTCCCGTGGCAGGACGAGTCCATCCGTAGTAGGGTTGACCACAACTTTGGTGCGTATCCAGCCAAGTATCGATTTTAGTGGCACACACCCCCAGATGGTGATGATGATGGTGATGATGATGGTGATGATGGTGGTGATGGTGGTGGTGATGGTGGTGATTTGATGATGATGATGATGGCGGTGGTGGTGGTGATGATGGTGGTGATGGTGGTGATGGTGGTGATGATGGTGATGATGGTGGTGGTGATGATGATGGCGGTGATCGTGGTGATGATGGTGATGATGATGGTGATGGTGGTGGTGATGGTGGTGATGATGGTGCTGATGATGGTGATGATGGTGCTGATGATGGTGATGTTGGTGGTGGTGATGGTGGTGATGATGGTGGTGGTGGTGCTGATGATGGTGATGGTGGTGATGATGGTGCTGATGATGGTGATGATGATGGTGATGTTGATGGTGGTGATGATGGTGATGGTGATGATGGTGCTGATGATGGTGATGTTGGTGATGATCATGATGATGATGTTCATGATGATGTCGTTGACTTTTCCCGCGAGACGCGGTCCATTAGGAACCTTCGTTCATGGCTGATATTTTTTTATTTTTTTTAACAACAGGAAACAGAATTTATATTTGTGATTAAATTATTGTAAATATCCTCCTCCCTTTTTAAACACCGCAGAGACGTTGAATATCAATGGGGGTGGCTGTCTGGCCTTGTGGTTAAATAAAGGAGGTCACAGTTATCTTCTTGGTTCTTTCGGTAAAGTCACGTAGAAGGGAAGTAATAAAATAATAAAAATAAAACATGATAAAACAATTCTCACGACGTTTCGGCCACAACGCAAGCAGCCGTCCTCAGGTGAAAACCAGGTCCGTCGAGGCGACAGAGTCTGAATGAAACAGCACACGGGCTTAGAGCATATATATAAGCTGGGCGCATTGACAAAGGAATTTGCATATCAAGAGGAATTTAGCATATTTATGGGAAATGCAGGAATGTAATTAGTACTGCATAAAAAAAGTCACAGTTACTAGAGATGGTGAATCTCAATGGGAAGGGAGGGTCTGATGGTTAAATAAAGGACGTCACATGCACTAGAGATGGTGAATCTCAATGACGCCAGACTCCAAATCTACAGCAGCAGCAGCAGGCATCGTCAGGGTCCGGTTCGAACCCACAACCTCCTGCACACCAGGCGAGGTAGTCAACATCTCCTAGCCACCGAAGTGATGATGAGAGACACACAGACCGTAGACCAGGCGAGGTAGTCAACATCTCTTAGCCACCGTGATGATGAGAGAGACACACAGACCGTAGACCAGGCGAGGTAGTCAACATCTCCTAGCCACGGTAGTGATGGTGATGAGAGAGAGACACACAGACCGTAGACCACGCGAGGTAGTCAACATCTCTTAGCCACCGTGATGATGAGAGAGAGACACAGACCGTAGACCAGGCGAGGTAGTCAACATCTCCTAGCCACCGTGATGATGATGAGAGAGACACACAGACCGTAGACCAGGCGAGGTAGTCAACATCTCCTAGCCACCGTAGTGATGATGAGAGAGACACACAGACCGTAGACCAGGCGAGGTAGTCAACATCTCTTAGCCACCGTGATGATTATGAGAGAGACACACAGACCGTAGACCAGGCGAGGTAGTCAACATCTCCTAGCCACCGTGATGATGATGAGAGAGACACAGACCGTAGACCAGGCGAGGTAGTCAACATCTCCTAGCCACCGTGATGATGATGATGAGAGAGAGACACAGACCGTAGACCAGGCGAGGTAGTCAACATCTCCTAGCCACCGTGATGATGATGATGAGAGAGAGACACCCACAGACCGTAGACCAGGCGAGGTAGTCAACATCTCCTAGCCACCGTGATGATGATGAGAGAGACACAGACCGTAGACCAGGCGAGGTAGTCAACATTTCCTAGCCACCGTATTGATGACGATGAGAGAGAGACACACAGACCGTAGACCAGGCGAGGTAGTCAACATCTCCTAGCCACCGTGATGATGATGAGAGAGACACAGACCGTAGACCAGGCGAGGTAGTCAACATTTCCTAGCCACCGTATTGATGACGATGAGAGAGAGACACACAGACCGTAGACCAGGCGAGGTAGTCAACATCTATCCACCGTGATGATGATGAGAGAGAGACACACAGACCGTAGACCAGGCGAGGTAGTCAACATCTAGCCACCGTGATGATGAGAGAGAGACACACAGACCGTAGACCACGCGAGGTAGTCAACATCTATCCACCGTGATGATGATGAGAGAGAGACACACAGACCGTAGACCAGGCGAGGTAGTCAACATCTAGCCACCGTGATGATGAGAGAGAGACACACAGACCGTAGACCAGGCGAGGTAGTCAACATCTCCTAGCCACCGTGATGATGATGAGGAGAGACACACAGACCGTAGACCAGGCGAGGTAGTCAACATCTCCTAGCCACCGTGATGATGATGATGAGAGAGAGACACAGACCGTAGACCAGGCGAGGTAGTCAACATCTCCTAGCCACCGTGATGATGATGATGAGAGACACCCACAGACCGTAGACCAGGCGAGGTAGTCAACATCTCCTAGCCACCGTGATGATGATGAGAGAGACACAGACCGTAGACCAGGCGAGGTAGTCAACATTTCCTAGCCACCGTATTGATGACGATGAGAGAGAGACACACAGACCGTAGACCAGGCGAGGTAGTCAACATCTCCTAGCCACCGTGATGATGATGAGAGAGACACAGACCGTAGACCAGGCGAGGTAGTCAACATTTCCTAGCCACCGTATTGATGACGATGAGAGAGAGACACACAGACCGTAGACCAGGCGAGGTAGTCAACATCTATCCACCGTGATGATGATGAGAGAGAGACACACAGACCGTAGACCAGGCGAGGTAGTCAACATCTCCTAGCCACCGTGATGATGATGAGATAGAGACACAGACCGTAGACCAGGCGAGGTAGTCAACATCTCCTAGCCACCGTGATGATGATGATGAGAGACACCCACAGACCGTAGACCAGGCGAGGTAGTCAACATCTCCTAGCCACCGTGATGATGATGAGAGAGACACAGACCGTAGACCAGGCGAGGTAGTCAACATTTCCTAGCCACCGTATTGATGACGATGAGAGAGAGACACACAGACCGTAGACCAGGCGAGGTAGTCAACATCTCCTAGCCACCGTGATGATGATGAGAGAGACACAGACCGTAGACCAGGCGAGGTAGTCAACATTTCCTAGCCACCGTATTGATGACGATGAGAGAGAGACACACAGACCGTAGACCAGGCGAGGTAGTCAACATCTATCCACCGTGATGATGATGAGAGAGAGACACACAGACCGTAGACCAGGCGAGGTAGTCAACATCTCCTAGCCACCGTGATGATGATGAGAGAGAGACACAGACCGTAGACCAGGCGAGGTAGTCAACATCTCCTAGCCACCGTGATGATGAGAGAGACACACAGACTGTAGACCAGGCGAGGTAGTCAACATCTCCTAGCCACCGTGATGATGATGAGAGAGAGACACACAGACCATAGACCAGGCGAGGTAGTCAACATCTCCTAGCCACCGTGATAATTTTGTAGGTGACATGACCCAGATTTGTAGGTGACATGACCCAGATTTGTGAGGTGACATGGCAAGATTTGTGAGGTGACATGACCCAGATTTGTGAGGTGACATGACCCAGATTTGTGAGGTGACATGACCCAGATTTGTGAGGTGACATGACCCAGATTTGTGAGGTGACATGGCCCAGATTTGTGAGGTGACATGACCCAGATTTGTGAGGTGACATGGCCAGATTTGTGAGGTGACATGACCCAGATTTGTGAGGTGACATGACCCAGATTTGTGGAGTGACATGACCCAGATTTGTGGAGTGACATGACCCAGATTTGTGAGGTGACATGACCCAGATTTGTGAGGTGACATGACCCAGATTTGTGAGGTGACATGACCCAGATTTGTGAGGTGACATAACCCAGATTTGTGAAGTGACATGACCCAGATTTGTGAGATGACATGACCCAGATTTGTGAGGTGACATAACCCAGATTTGTGAAGTGACATGACCCAGATTTGTGAGGTGACATAACCCAGATTTGTGAGGTGACATAACCCAGATTTGTGGGGTGACATGACCCAGATTTGTGGAGTGACATGACCCAGATTTGTGAGGTGACATGACCCAGATTTGTGAGGTGACATGACCCAGATTTGTAGGTGACATGACCCAGATTTGTGAGGTGACATAACCCAGATTTGTGAGGTGACATAACCCAGATTTGTGGGGTGACATGACCCAGATTTGTGAGGTGACATGACCCAGATTTGTGAAGTGACATGACCCAGATTTGTGAGATGACATGACCCAGATTTGTAAGGTGACATGACCCAGATTTGTGGGTGACATGACCCAGATTTGTGAGGTGACATGGCCAGATTCGTGGGTGACATGACCCAGATGTGTGAGGTGACATGACCCAGATTTGTGAGGTGACATGACCCAGATTTGTGAGGTGACATGACCCAGATTAGTGAGGTGACATGACCCAGATTTGTGGAGTGACATGACCCAGATTTGTGAGGTGACATGACCCAGATTTGTGAGGTGACATGACCCAGATTTGTGAGGTGACATGACCCAGATTTGTGGAGTGACATGACCCAGATTTGTGAGGTGACATGACCCAGATTTGTGAGGTGACATGACCCAGATTCCCCTATTCATCCCATTAGAGGATCCGGTCCCCTATTCATTTCAATTGGGATCCGGTTCCCTATTCATGTCAATTGGGATCCGGTTCCCTATTCATGTCAATTGGGATCCGGTTCCCTATTCATTTCAATTGAGATCCGGATCCCTATTCATTTCAATTGGGATCCGGTTCCCTATTCATGTCAATTGGGATCCGGTTCCCTATTCATTTCAATTGGGATCCGGATCCCTATTCATTTCAATTGAGATCCGGATCCCTATTCATTTCAATTGGGATCCGGTTCCCTATTCATGTCAATTGGGATCCGGTTCCCTATTCATTTCAATTGGGATCCGGATCCCTATTCATTTCAATTGGGATCCGGATCCCTATTCATTTCAATTGGGATCCGGATCCCTATTCATGTCAATTGGGATCCGGTTCCCTATTCATTTCAATTGGGATCCGGATCCCTATTCATTTCAATTGGGATCCGGTTCCCTATTCATTTCAATTGGGATCCGGTTCCCCTATTCATTTCAATTGGGATCCGGTTCCCCTATTCATTTCAATTGGGATCCGGTCCCCTATTCATTTCAATTGGGATCCGGTTCCCTATTCATCTCAATTGGGATCCGGTCCCCTATTCATTTCAATTGGGATCCGGTTCCCTATTCATTTCAATTGGGATCCGGATCCCTATTCATTTCAATTGGGATCCGGTTCCCTATTCATTTCAATTGGGATCCGGTCCCCTATTCATCTCAATTGGGATCCGGTCCCCTATTCATTTCAATTGGGATCCGGTTCCCTATTCATTTCAATTGGGATCCGGTTCCCTATTCATTTCAATTGGATCCGGTTCCCTATTCATTTCAATTGGGATCCGGTTCCCTATTCATTTCAATTGGGATCCGGTTCCCTATCATTTCAATTGGGATCCGGATCCCTATTCATTTCAATTGGGATCCGGTTCCCTATTCATTTCAATTGGGATCCGGTCCCTATTCATTTCAATTGGGATCCGGTCCCTATTCATTTCAATTGGGATCCGTTCCCTATTCATTTCAATTGGGATCCGGTTCCCCTATTCATTTCAATTGGGATCCGGTTTTTCCCCCTATTCATTTCAATTGGGATCCGGTCCCTATTCATTTCAATTGGGATCCGGTTCCCTATTCATTTCAATTGGGATCCGGTTCCCTATTCATTTCAATTGGGATCCGGTCCCTATTCATTTCAATTGGGATCCGGTCCCTATTCATTTCAATTGGGATCCGGTTCCTATTCATTTCAATTGGATCGGTCCTATTTTCAATTGGGATCCGGTTCCCTATTCATTTCAATTGGGATCCGGTTCCCTATTCATGTCAATTGGGATCCGGTTCCCTATTCATTTCAATTGGGATCCGGTTCCCTATTCATGTCAATTGGGATCCGGTCCCTATTCATTTTCAATTGGGATCCGGTTCCCTATTCATTTCAATTGGGATCCGGTCCCTATTCATTTCAATTGGGATCCGGTTCCCTATTCATTTCAATTGGGATCCGGTTCCTATTCATGTCAATTGGGGTATTCCGGATCCTTCCCTATTCATTTCAATTGGGATCCGGTTC
>WFAB01003098.1:0-21194 GCA_018977245.1 Lethenteron camtschaticum | reverse complement strand
GCGCGCGCTCGCCGTAGCGCCGGTTCGTCCCCCCGCCCCCCCCCTATATAAGGGGGATTGTGGGTAGCCGCTGCCTTTCCGGCGAGGAGGAAGAGGGAGGAAGTTGCGGCCTAGGTGAGGAGGCACGCGGCCCAGCGGAGAGGCGCCGCGTCGCTTCGCAATCCGCATCCATCCGACACCGCCCGCGTCGCGAATCGTCGCGATAACCGAGTCGGTGTCTCGCGGAGAACCCGGGCTCGGTCGTGCCGCGTAAATTGCGGCCCGGCGCGCGTGTGAGTGGTGGTGATGGTTAGTGTTGGGTCTACTCACTACGTTGTGTGTGTGTGGGTCCTGGTGAGTGTTGGGTCTACTCACTACGGTGTGTGTGTGTGGTGATGGTGAGTGTTGGGTCTACTCAATACGGTGTGTGTGTGTGGGTCCTGGTGAGTGTTGGGTCTACTCACTACGGTGTGTGTCTGTGTGTGGTCGTTCTCGATTGTAGTTTGCGTGCTGGCTTCGTTTCGTCGCTCCGTCTCTTCCACGGAGCCGCGTTCCCTCTGGAACGCGGCTCCGTGATTTTTACTGCCGCTCCGTCTTTTGAACGTCACGTAAACAGAACGTAATTACAACCGGTATCATCAGGCGGACAGACAGATTTGGTTTATTTTACTCGGCAAGGCCTCCCCCCCCCACTGGGCTATATGGCTCTCTTTCAGAAGCGACCAGGCCATCACAAGTGATACAACTCCAACGAAGTAGCTTATCGTGTAAACATTTACAGTAGCAAACAAAACATTGTAAGTGCATGCTTCTAAATGTGGAATGGAGGGGGGGAGACCGTAGAAATTCACGCAACCACGGGGGAGAGAGACGCAGACTCCAAATATACAGCAGGTGGCAGGGTCTGGCTGGAACCCACGACTTCCTGCATACCAGGCGAGGTAGTTAACATCTCGTATAGCCATAACGTGTCTGAACCAAGTCACTTTGGGTTTACACCATTGGAACCTCATTTGCCAGATTAAAAAATCTGATAATTGGTTTTTTACCCTTTTATCTGGCAACAAAACTGACACCTTTTTTAGGGGGTTCCAATGGTGTAAATGCTTCACCCCGAGCTCTCATACTCTGATGGTGCATTGTCCTTGAGTTGTGCGCCTTTTGGCGTCATCTGGTCCAACACCATGCGAGACTAGGCTCTTAAGGAAAGCTGTCTCGGGTGTGGACCAATCAACTTCAAGGACAGTGCATATCATCAGCAGAATTGTGTTTGTGAATTATCTTGAACTCCAATCTGCTCCGTCCGTTCATCACGCGTGACCTTCCGCGTCTGACGTGGCGGCCTAAGAATCGGAATATTTATCCTGGAGGAATTCGATGATCTATAAAGCTTTTTCCCACAGATGTCCAGCAGCAGGCGGCAAAACGTCATTGTCCTGTCGTATGCTATTTCATAACATAAACAGGATACAATTTTGTTATTTTAGTTTTGTAAGCCATTCCCCGCCATGCTGTACTGTATTTCTATGCTCGTGTTGTCTTCGGTCCACGCAGTAGACTGCCCAACGTGATTCAAATGAACCCCCCCCCACACACACACGTGACTTGCCCTCATGGGGCCTCCCCTTGGGGGGAAGAAGGGTTGTTGCCGTGTGTGTGGGGGTTGTGTGGGGAGTGGTGGCACAGCGGTTGATGCGCACACACACACTGCCCAACTACAAACCCAGCAAGCCAAACCCTTCTTGTGTTCCAACTCCCGGCCACAGCTGACTTTACATCAATTGGTGTATAACCCGAGCCCGGTTCTACACCTCCTAGATCGACTCGGCCCTAAATGAGTCTCTGCCGCGTTGTGCGCACAATCACCGCTGGGGATACGAAGGGCGGTGGGGGGGGGGGCTCGCCCTGCGGGCAACGCTTGAGGCGGTAGGCCGTGCGGCTAACGTGGCATCTTTGCTGTGTCCCCATGTGTGTGCGTGTGCAGCTTGATCCAAGCGGCAACAGAAGAAGTGCACAGCCATGGTGAGATGGGGAATCCGCTTGGCACGTGACAGAGTTCACGACGCACACATCACGCACCGCACGCGCGCACCGTGTCCTCGTGCAGGCTATTGGTGGTGTGTGAGATGTGGCGATGGCTGCGAGAGCTGTTGCGTGTGGCCTGCGATGGTGGTGTGAGTTGTGGCTGAGTGCGCTGTGGTGAATGGGTGGGTGATCGCCGCCTGTGCCGCGTCTTGTGCTCCACAGCCTCGCCAAATTGAGGAGATCAAGGAGTTCCTCCTCAAGGCACGGAGAAAGGATGCCAAATGTGAGCCACTGCACCGCATCACGCTGGACTACCAGCACCACACCACAACACACCACCGCCAGCACCACGCCACTATCAGCACCACACCTCAACACCAATACCAGCAGCCACAACACACCATTCCACTACCAGGTCTACACTTTGCTGCCAGCACTACACCACAACACACCACTACACATCAACACACCACTACCAGCACCACAACACACCACTACCAGCACCACACCTCAACACACTGCCAGCACCACAACACACCACTACCAGCACCACACCTCAACACACCACTACCAGCACCACACCTCAACACCACTGCCAGCACCACAACACACCATTCCACTACCAGGTCTACACCACTTCGCTGCCAGCACTACACCACAACACACCACTACACATCAACACACCATACCAGCACTACACATCAACACACCATTCCACTGCCAGCACGACACCACAACACACCTCTACACCTCAGCTCACTCCACCAGTGGAGTTTATCTGCAATCCCAATGTGTTTCGACTGTCTTGCGATGTGTTCCCGTGATTGGGCGAGGCTTAGAGTCTTGTGCTGGTGTGCATCGTCGCCAGCACATGCTATTGCGCTCGCAGATTAACCCGGCTTGCCTTATTCACTGGGCCGCTCTCACGTGATCGGCCCGGTCACCTGGCTTGCTACATGCGTGTGCTCGGGTTTTACATGTGAAGGACGTTGTGATGGGGGTGTGTGTGTGGGGAGCAAGTTGGCACCGTAGGGGGGCACAGGTGGTGCATCTGCCAGTCATCTCGGTCAACCCATGGCACCTGGATCTGTCCCGTGACCTGCCAGCGGGCGTTCGACACTTTGCGTGCCCTTGAAATGCACACAGCCTGGCACGAGCGCCGTGGTGACGTCACCGCCACCGAGTAGCCGATGTCGGTTGTTGTTGGTGGAGGAGTGGTAGTGCAGTGGGCTGGCGCACTGCGCTGCAGAGCCAGAGAGCCGAGTTCGATTCCCGTCCATGACCAACACCGGTGACTTATTATCCAAACTGGTCCCGGGGTCTTTCCTAGATGGACCCGGCCTCAAATGTGTACCTGGTGCGAGGTGTGTGAACGTCGCCACTGGGGCGACAAAGCCGGTCGGGAGTAGGGCTGGCTGGCGCAACCACGGCTTCCGTGGGCCGTGCCGGCCTTAACGGCACTTGCCCCCCCAAGCTGTGAGAGCAGGTGGATGTGTTAACGCGCTCGCCCGCCCTCCCGTGTCTCAGCCGTGAAGATCAAGAAGAACAAAGAAAACTACAAGTTCAAGCTGCGCTGCTCACGCTTCCTCTACACCCTGGTGATCATGGACCAGGAGAAGGCCGACAAGATCAAGCAGTCACTCCCACCGGGTAAACACGCTCGCCCCCTCCCCACCAGACAGTACTCACGGCACTCGCTCACGAGTACTGCGCGCACTGGATTAGTCGTACTGCACGCACCGGAGTACACTTTACACAATTACTAGTCGCACGCGAGAGCACTCGCTGCACACATTGACGAGTACACTACACACTGAGTACTCTCACAACACACACGTGCTATCGTTCTCTACTCGTGGGTACTCAAACTACTAACTATGGTACACACTGCTCACTAGAGTACACTTAATACGACTACGCACCCACGCTAAAGTACTGTGGTACTCACACAATTCACACCACACACTTTAACGTGAGTACTTCAACCACGTACGATAGAAACTACACTCTTAGTACTTTCACTAGCAATCACACCACTCACACTTATCGCACTTGCACTACATGAAGACCAAGATCCCTTAACAGCCTATTGGGGCAAGTGCTGTTAGCGAGCACTTAATGAAGGCATGGGATGGGTATCTCCTGAGTGGCCATGTTTACACACCGCACCAGGTACTCATTTGAGGCCGAGTCGGCCGAGAGGAGGCCCAGGACCGGTTCAGATAATGGTCGCTGGTGTCGGTCTTGAGCGGTAATCGAACTCGGGCCGCTGGGTTCGTAGCGCGGCGCTACAATAGCGCTCACTCCCCACACATGCATGTGAACACTCGCCGTTAAACTCGTGTCTCTGTGCTGACCTCCCTCTGCATGCTGCTGCGTGTGTTTCAGGCCTGGAGGTGAAGGAGCTCAAGTAGCAACAGCAGCTGCTGCCACGATGTCGCTGTCCTTCTGTTCGTTATTCAAATAAATCCCACCGTGAGAAAGACCTCTGGTTTCGGGCCTGCTGTGGGCGAGTGCGGTACTAGCTCTGTGGTTACGTGCGGAGTGAAAAGTTCTATGTGTGATAATTGTTTTTTTACCCTTCTATCTGGCAACAAAAATGACACTTTTTTTACAACTTTAAGGACAGTGCATACATTATCAGAGTTATGTTTTTTGTTTGCATTATGACTGCAGGTATTGTGGTCTATGCAAACATGACTCCTTGTAAAAAAGGTGTAATTTTTGTTGCCAGATAGAAGGGTAAAAAACCAATTATATTTTTTACTGGCAAATGAGGTTCCAATGAAGTTCTATGTACATACAAAAAGGTTGGGGGAGGGGGTGGACTTCATCTAGCAGCGTAGAGGGCCAAGTTGGTGCGATCACTGCACAGCGAATCTGCTGACCTGAGTTCAGTTTCCAGGTTGATAATTCTGTCTAAACGTGTCATGGGCCCCCTCTGCCTTAGGTATTTATGTATAGTAGTCCGTATGTATACAATGCGTAACCAAGCGTGTTCTTCGGGGGTGTGGGGGTGGGCCAGAAGGACAACAAACCAAAAGGCAAAGCAGAGAGGAGTTGTCTTGGCCTTAAATGAATATCTGGTGCATTCTATCAAGTCTGTAAGAATCTGTGCTGGGAAGACGCCAGATAATTGTGCTGTCCACACACCCCAACCCCCTTTTGAGGCTTTTCCAACCTTGATGGGCGTTCGCAAACAGCTCTAAGGCTGCACTGAGGAGTGTTATGGCACGACTGTGTGGACGTTTGGTTGTGATTCTCAGAGGAATCGGGATTCTACAGCTTAAGACAGAAGAGGCCACAGCCATACATCCACCACTACACCACTTTCTACCATCCATCACATCCACCACTTGCCACCCTCCATCACATCCACCACTTGCCACCCTCCACCACATCCACCACTACACCACTTGCCATCATCTACCACATCCACTACTACACATCACCGCTTACCACCACATCCACCACGACACTGCGCCCCACCATACATCGATCGCCCCGAGTTGGAGCTGAGCAATCCACGAGACGCCGCAATGTCCGGAGCGTGGCACCACGGTCCCATCGTCCACCGTTGTGACCTGCCCCCCCCCCCAACGGAGGTCCGTCGGCGGTGGTGCGATGGGCCTCGCGTTCCGCCCGGGCAACGTGGTCTGAAGGCCCCCCCCGACCGTCTCAGTGACTGCCGACAGAAGGCTGTGTTGGCGACGTGCTCGTCAAAGTGGCTGCAAAGAGCCCCCCCCGCCACGGCCGGTTGAATGGCGCCCCCCTCCCCCCCCTAGTGTCCTACGCAGAGACGCTGGCATCGACCACCGTCCCATCTATCCGTCACATCCACCGCGATGACATCCTTCACTAACACAACACCAACTACCGTCGCTATCCATCACAACCACCACCCACCACACCGTGACTGGGTATGTGATTGGGGGGGGGTGTATAATCTGGGGCTGCACATGGAATTGAGGAACTGGTACAGACGCGTGGAGGCGGCTCGCGGCGGGTGGACGGAGACACTGGGGGGCATGGACAAGAGGGATGTGGTGGGGGGGTCACGTGGTGGGGGGGGGGGGTCACGTGGTGGGGGGGGGGTCACGTGGTGGGGGGGCTATACCACTCTTGGCGTAATGCACCGCGGCTTTGCGCGCTAACGACGCCAAATCCCGCGGCAATGCAGCGAACGTCCCGTGCGTGGGGGGGGGGGGAGCGGTTACATCGATTCAAACCGATTGCTCGCCTCCACTCGAGGCTGCCCTTTCATGAGAAGACGCCTTTTTACACCATGCCCACGAGACACACGAGGAAACTTCAAAACCGATAATAAAAAAATATCTAACCTCATGACAACAAAAAAACCGTATTTTACACTTTCTAGCAATAAAACAGGAGGTAATAAAAGGGGTTTCCCCTTTTTTCTGGCAACAAAACTGAAACCTTTTTACAAGGATTCGTGTCTGCATTAACCACAATACTTGCAGTCAAAATGCAAACAACAAAAAACCACACTGATAATATATTCGCATTGTCCTTGAAACTGATTGGTCCACACCAGAGACAGCTTTCTTTTGAGCCTCGTCTCAATTGGTGCTCGACCAGATGATGCCAAAAGGCGCACACAGCTCAAAGACGACGCCCTTGCCCATCCCGGCGTCGTACGCGTGCACCGGTTCTTCGTCAACGTACGTCACCGGGCAGTCCAAAGGCCACGTGGGAGGGCAGTGCGACACGGTGTTGGCACCGGCTGTCGAGTAACGACGCCTTAAAAACAACGGCGCTGTGACTTGCAGACAGTCTCGGAACGGCAGAAGGGGGTTATGATGAGCGCTTGCGTGCGCGATTAGAAGCGGAGCCCCCTGGAGAAAACCCGTACCGTACAAGGGTGGGGTGGTGGTGGTGGTGGGGTGGTGGTGGTGGCGTGGTGGTGGTGGTGGGGTGGTGGCGGCGTGGTGGCGGCGGGTGGTGGTGGTGGTGGTGGCGGCGGGGTGGTGGTGGTGGTGTCGTGGTGGTGGGGTGGTTATAGGCGTGGTGGTGGGGTGGTGGTGGGGTGGTGGCGGCGTGGTGGTGGTGGGGTGGTGGTGGTGGTGTGGTGGTGGTGGTGGGGTGGTGGCGGCGTGGTGGTGGTGGCGTGGTGGTGGGGTGGGGTGGTGGTGGTGGGTGGTGGTGGTGGTGGGGTGGTGGTGGTGGTGGGGTGGTGGTGGTGGCGTGGTGGTGGTGGTGGGGTGGTGGCGGCGTGGTGGCGGCGGGGTGGTGGTGGTGGTGGTGGCGGCGGGGTGGTGGTGGTGGTGTCGTGGTGGTGGGGTGGTTATAGGCGTGGTGGTGGGGTGGTGGTGGGGTGGCGGCGTGGTGGTGGTGGGGTGGTGGTGGTGGTGTGGTGGTGGTGGTGGGGTGGTGGCGGCGTGGTGGTGGTGGCGTGGTGGTGGGGTGGGGGTGGTGGTGGTGGGGTGGTGGTGGTGGTGGGGTGGTGGTGGTGGTGGGTGGTGGTGGGGTGGTGGCGGCGTGGTGGTGGTGGGGTGGTGGTGGTGGCGTGGTGGTGGCGTGGTGGTGGGGTGGTTATTGGCGTGGTGGTGGGGTGGTGGTGGGGTGGTGGTGGTGGTGGGGTGGTGGCGGCGTGGTGGTGGTGGCGTGGTGGTGGGGTGGTTATTGGCGTGGTGGTGGTGGTGGTGGTGGTGGGGTGGTGGTGGTGGTGGCGTGGTGGTGGTGGCGTGGTGGGGTGGTGGTGGGATGGTTATTGGCGTGGTGGTGGCGTGGTGGGGTGGTGGTGGAGGGGAAACAGCCGTCACGGAGAGAGACCCGAACCGGTGGGAAGAAGTCCGCGTCTCTCTGCACCACGCCAGGGAACGACGACTGCTCGATGCCCGTGCGGGAAGGGAGTTCCGAGAGAATTTGTGCGCGCGAGCCAGCAACGGGGTACAAGCCGATAACCCCCCTCGGTTTGAGTGCCAACTTCGCAAGCGTTTACGTCTTCACAACAACAACAACAACAGCAACAAATAAAGGAAGCGAGATTTCACGTGGGGATTCCATAAATGTAAACCGGGTTCAAGCGAAATATTCCAAAACAACAATCGTACGGCTACAAACATTTTTTTTTAAACGAACTAAAAATTACCGGTAAAATCTTGACAGCAAAAAATAGTTGATTTAAAGCTTTCGTGACTGCAGGGATTCATCTTCTTGGTTCTTTCGGTAAAGTCACGTAGAAGGGAAGTAATAAAATAATAAAAAATAATAAAAATAAAACATAATAAATTATTATGTTTTATTTTTAAAAATAATAAAAATAAAACATAATAAAATTATTATGTTTTATTTTTATTATTTTTATTATTTTATTACTTCCCTTCTACGTGACTTTACCGAAAGAACCAAGAAGAGCAAAAAATAGGATTTGAGAGGTGGGGGCAAAGGGGGGGGGGGGCGGGGGCGTGAATGCTGTAAACGAAACTGGAGTGGCGCACGGCGAAACGCGGCGTCGTGAGCCTCCCAGGGCCCAACGTTGGTGTGAATGTTGAACTTCTTTTGCGCCATACGTGACCAGCCGCGGCTACATCGGAGGTGCGGGGAGGGGGGTGAAGGACCGCAAACTAAACGCAAAAAAGCAGTTCTAAAGAAATGAGCTTTCAATCGAGATGATTGTAAAGTGCACATAGCTTCATTTCGGTAGGAAGAGCGTTCCAGACGGCCGCATGAAGCGCGTCCGAAAGCGCCGCTGCGAGGACGAGCGGAGTTAGCGGTTCGTGCTCCTTGCCGAGATCAGCGAAGCATCGTGGTTCGTTTGTGGCAATCGCTTTGTGTGCAATAGGCACGACCTTATAACGTAAAAGATCGCCCTCATTGCACGCAAACCGGAAGCCAATTGCAGCTCAACAAACGCCGGACGGACCCGGGCCGTGTTCTTGCAGTTCACGGCAGAGGTCGCAAACGGGTTTTGATTCCTTACCCGTACCCGTACCCGGCCGCACCAGGGTCGCAAATGGGTACCCGTACCCTACCCGTACCCGTATCCTACCCGAAATTAGTGACAAACGGTTACTCACCAGTGACTCACGGCCTACCCGTACCCGTACCCGACCGCACCAGGGTCGCAAACGGCTACCCGTAACCGTACCCGGCCGGGTACGGGTAGCCGGGTATCGGGTAGGGTACGGGTATCGGGTACCCAGTTGCGACCTCTGGTTCACGGCGATTCAATGCAGAGGTTCACGGTCCGGAACCGGCGGTCGTCCTGGTTATTACCGCGGGGGGTGGTTATGTTGAACTGCGAAATACGTAAACACAACCACGCGGCACTCTGCTTCACTCGAAGCTGGACGTCAGAGAGATCCTGTGACGCCGTTTGCAAGAGGAGGCCACTGGGTGCTGGCATCAGGGTCCAAATAAATAAATAATTTGGCCGCAAATTACTCGTTCGGAATTACACGCACACACACAAAAAGCAGCAATCATTGCCCCCCTGCTAACAGACTCCACCCTAAATCGAAATCCACTGCACAAACCACGATGCCCTCACGGAAATTGTAAAAACTCTGCAGCAGCGTGTGACTGGTCATCCGGAAAACAGACTCTACAACAAAGTCGAACGACTCAATGCCCCGATCCACAAACACCAAGGCGACATCTACAGTAAAACCTTGGGATTGCGAGCATAATTCGTACCGGAAACGTGTTTGCAATCCAAAGCACTCATATATCAAAGCACTGATATATCAGTGGTGATCACGTGACGCTCGGCAGACAAAAGCATACACGTACTACTCGTATTACAAGACCTCGCTCCGTTTATCAAATTAATATTTATTTTAAAAAAATTGCTCGTCTTGCAAAACACTCGCAGACCAAGTTACTCGCAATCCAAGGTTTTAGTGAACTCCCCTTTGCTCCTGACGCAGTTGTCCGACTTGACCAACCTGAATTGTGACATTGAGGTTGTTGCCCTGCAACCACATCAGACAGACGAGGTCAAGGTGCTGACCCCCCCCCCCCCCCGTGTCGCACAGGGACAGTAGCTGCCACTCGGGTTTGCCCCACTCTCAGATGTTCCGGATGAAACGTAGAGGCACTCCGCACCCGCCCTGCGTATCGGAGTGCGCGACAACTCAAAAACAAATTGGCATCATTGACGGAACGCAGGGGGCGGGGGAACCAACCCTTCCCAGTGCCCTCTCTGCAGAGGTCGCAACCGGGTACCCGATACCCGTACCCTACCCGATACCCGGCTACCCGTACCCAGCCGGGTACGGGTAGCCGTTTGCGATCCTGGTGCAGCCGAGTACGGGTAGGCCGTGAGTCACTGGTGAGTCACCGTTTGTCACTCATTTCCCAACGTCTTGTCTCTTCTCACAATTCAAGTTCCGAGAATCAACCCACCCGCGCCTGCAACATGGCTTCATCCCAGAGGTTGCAATCAGGTACCCGATAGCCTACCCGTACCCAGCCGGGTACGGGTAGGGTACGGGTACGGACGGGTACGGGTACCCATTTGCGACCCTGGTGCGGCCGGGTACGGGTAAGGAATCAAAACCAGTTTGCGACCTCTGCCTCTCTGGCCCTGCCCCGTGCCTGTGCCCTGGCCCAACCGCTAGGACATGCCACCTCTGTTCCTGCCCAATCTCTGAGGCTTGCCCAGTCTCTGCTCCTGTCCCATCACGGGGCCCTGTCCAATATCTGGTTCTGCCCCATCCTTGGGCAATGCCCAATCCCCGGACAATGCCCCCTTTGATGTTGGTTCATCCTTGGGGCATGCCCACTCACTGGACCGTGCTCCCTCTGCTGCTGCTGCTGTTGCTGCTGCTGCTTCATCCGTCGTGAATGCCCAGTCCCCGGACCATTCCCCCTCTGATCCAACCTCATCAAGTTCGGCCGCCTTGCCTCCTGCCTCATCCCTTGGCATTGCCCCTTCTGGCTCTGGCCTTGCCCCATTGGGTCCTACCTCGCACTTAACATTTGCCCGCTCCAACGCCGCTGCATGCACGAGGCCTGTCCCTTCAAGGCTCGACCCCTCTACTCCGCCCTCGTCCTTCCAGCTTGCCCTCTCTGGCCCCGTCGCATCCCTCTGCGCTCTCTCGTCTGACCCTTCCACGTGCTGCCCTGCTGCCCCCCGATCCCACGCTGCCACCTGATCCCACGCTGCCCCCTGGTCCCTGCTGCCCCCCGGTCCCACGCTGCCCCTGTTCCCCGGCCGCTGCCCCCGGACGGGGGGCCGGCGGGTCAGCGAAGACGACGGCGTCCCCCCCCGTGGAGCCGAAGACGCGGTCGAGGCGGCGCTCGCGGTCCCACACGCACTCCCCGCGCCAGCGCAGGCGGCGCACGCGGTGCTGCGGCACGGCCAGCTCGCCGTGGGGGGCTCCCGCCAGCCCCCCCCACCAGAAGTCGAGGAAAGGGCGCTCCAGCTCCCCCAGGAAGCGGTCGACGTAGACGACGCTCCACTCGGCGGCGTCGAGCGTCTCGTCCCAGCGCACGCGCGACACCACGTCCCACGCCGTGCGCATTGCGGGCAGCTTGCCCTCGGCGGGGCTAGCGGGGAGGGACGCGGGGAGACACGGGGAGAGACACGGGGAGACACGGGGGGTCACGGGCACGCGGGGAGAGACACGGGCACGCGGGGAGAGACACGGGGAGACGTAAGGAGACACCGGGGGACACCACGTCCCACGCCATGCGCATCGCGGGCAGATTGCCCTCGGCGGGGCTAGCGGGGAGATGCGGGGAGGGACACGGGGGGACACGGGCACGCGGGAGAGACACGGGGAGACATGAGTAGACACGGGGAGACACGAGGAGAGACACGAGTAGACACGGGGAGGGGGAGAGACGCGGGGAGAAACGCGGAGAGACGGGGAGAGACACGGGGAGACACGCGGGAAGACACGCGGGGAGAGACACGGGGAGACATGAGTAGACACGGGGAGACATGAGTAGACACGGGGAGAGACACGGGGAGACACGTGGAGAGACACGTGGAGAGACACGTGAAGAGACACGGGGAGAGACACGGAGAGAGACACGAGTAGACACGGAGAGACATGCGCAGAGACACGGGGAGACACGGGGAGACACGGGGAGAGACACGGAGAGACACGGGGAAAGACACGGGAGAGACACGGGGAGAGACACGGAGAGAGACACGGAGAGACACGGAGAGAGACACGGAGAGAGACACGGGGAGACACGGGGAGAGACACGGGGAGAGACACAGGGAGACACGGGCACGTGGGGAGAGACACATGGGGAGAGACGCGGGGACAGACACGTGGAGAGACACGTGGAGAGACACGGAGAGAGACACGGAGAGAGACACGGGGAGAGACACGGAGAGAGACACGGAGAGAGACACGGGGAGACACGGGGAGAGACACGGGGAGAGACACGGGGAGAGACACGGGGAGACACGGGAGAGACACGGGGAGAGACGAGTAGACACGGAGAGACACGAGGAGACACGGGGAGAGACACGGGGAGAGACGGGAGAGACACGGGGAGACACGGGGAGACACGCGGGGAGAGACACGGAGAGAGACACGGGGAGACGCGGGGAGAGACACGCGGAGAGACACGCGGAGAGACAGGCGGAGAGACACGGGAGAGACACGGGGAGACACGGGGGGAGACACGGGGAGACACGGGGAGACACACGGGGAGACGCGGGGGGAGACGCGGGGGGAGACACACGGGGAGACGCCGGGGGAGACGCGGGAGAGACGGAGAGATACGGGGAGACACGGGGAGACACACGGGGAGAGACACGCGGAGGGACACGGGAGAGACACGGGAGAGACACGGGGGGACACGGGAGAGACACGGGGAGACACGGAGAGACACGGGGAGACATGGGGAGAGACACGGGTAGATGCGGGTAGACGCGGGGAGAGACACGGGGAGACACGGAGAGACACGGGGAGACATGGGGAGAGACACGGGGAGACACGAGAGACGCGGAGAGACACGCGGAGAGAGACACGCGGAGAGACACGCGGAGAGACACGCGGAGAGACACGAGGAGACGCGGGGAGAGACACGGGGAGAGACACGAGGAGAGACACGAGGAGATACGATGAGACGAGGGGAGAGACACGGGGAGAAACACGGAGAGACACAAGGAGACGCGGGGAGAGACACGAGGAGACGCGGGGAGAGACGCGGGGAGAGACACGGAGAGACACGAGGAGACGAGGGGAGAGACACGGGGAGAGACACGGAGAGACACGGGGAGAGACACGGGGAGAGACACGGGGGCACAGAGAGAGACGATGAGAGACACGGAGAGAGACGATGAGAGACACGGAGAGAGAGAGACACGGAGAGACGCGGGAGAGACACGGAGAGAGACACGGAGAGAGACACGGGTAGACACGGAGAGACGCGGAGAGAGACACGGAGAGAGACACGGGGAGACACGGAGAGACGTGGGGAGACGCGGGGAGAGACACGCGGGGGCACAGAGAGACACGAGGAGAGACACGGGGATGGAAACCACGTGGTTGGCACATCGTGAGCATCTACGTAGCACGTTGAACTTCTTTCGCACCGTACGTAGTCAACCGTGCTCATCGGAGGTGCGGAAGTGGGGGGGGGGTAGGGGACAACAAACTAAACACAACAACAATAACAACAACACGCAGTACTAAATAAACAAGTTTTCAATCTCGATGATTTAAAAGTGCACAAGCAAGCATGAGAGCCCTCTCGCTCTCTTTCGGGGGGGGGGCTAGAGGGGAGGGAGACGTGGAGGGAAACGCGATCACGAGATGGAGCCACTCGGGGAAAGGTGGTGAGTTGTGGTGGTGAGGGTCAGTTGTGAGGGTGAGTAGTGGTGAGGGTGAGTAGTAGTAGTAGTGAGGGTGAGTAGTGGTGGTGAGGGTGAGTAGTAGTAGTGGTGAGGGTGAGTAGTAGTGGTGGTGGTGAGTAGTGGTGGTGGTGAGGGTGAGTAGTAGTAGTGGTGGTGAGGGTGAGTAGTAGTAGTGGTGGTGGTGAGGGTGAGTAGTGAGGGTGAGTAGTAGTGGTTGTGGTGGTGAGGGTGAGTAGTAGTGGTGGTGGTGAGTAGTGGTGAGGGTGGTGAGGGTGGTGAGTAGTGGTGGTGGTGAGTAGTGGTGGTGGTGAGTAGTGGTGGTGGTGGTGAATAGTGGTGAGTAGTGGTGGTGGTGAGTAGTAGTGGTGAGGGTGGTGAGTAGTGGTGGTGAGTAGTGGTGGTGGTGAGTAGTAGTGGTGGTGGTGAGTAGTGGTGGTGGTGAGTAGTGGTGGTGGTGGTGAGTAGTGGTGGTGGTGAATAGTAGTGGTGGTGAGTAGTGGTGGTGGTGGTGAGTAGTGGTGGTGAGTAGTGGTGGTGGTGAGTAGTAGTGGTGGTGGTGAGTAGTAGTGGTGGTGGTGGTGAGTAGTGGTGGTGGTGGTGAGTAGTGGTGGTGGTGAGTAGTGGTGGTGGTAAGTAGTGGTGGTGGTGGTGAGTAGTGGTGGTGGTGAGTAGTAGTGGTGGTGGTGAGTAGTGGTGGTGGTGGTGAGTAGTGGTGGTGAGTAGTGGTGGTGGTGGTGAGTAGTAGTGGTGGTGGTGAGTAGTGGTGGTGGTGAGTAGTGGTGGTGGTGAGTAGTGGTGGTGGTGGTGAGTAGTGGTGGTGGTGGTGAGTAGTGGTGGTGGTGGTGAGTAGTGGTGGTGGTGAGTAGTGGTGGTGGTGGTGAGTAGTGGTGGTGGTGAGTAGTGGTGGTGGTGGTGAGTAGTGGTGAGGGTGGTGAGTAGTGGTGAGGGTGAGCCGTGGTGGTGGTGAGTAGTGGTGAGTAGTGGTAGTGGTGGTGAGTAATGGTGGTGAGTAGTGGTGGTGAGTAGTGGTGGTGAGTAGTGGTGGTGAGTAGTGGTGGTGGTGAGTAGTAGTGGTGGTGGTGAGTAGTGGTGGTGGTGGTTAGTAGTGGTGGTGGTGAGTAGTGGTGGTGGTGGTTAGTAGTGGTGGTGGTGAGTAGTAGTGGTGGTGAGTCGTGGTGAGTAGTGGCGAGGGTGAGTAGTAGTGGTGAGTAGTAGTGGTGGTGAGTAGTAGTGGTGGTGAGTAGTGGTGGTGGTGGTGAGTAGTGGTGGTGGTGAGTAGTGGTGGTGGTGGTGAGTAGTGGTGGTGGTGGTGAGTAGTGGTGGTGGTGAGTAGTGGTGGTGGTGGTGAGTAGTGGTGGTGGTGAGTAGTGTGGTGGTGGTGAGTAGTGGTGGTGGTGGTGAGTAGTGGTGGTGAGTAGTAGTGGTGGTGGTGAGTAGTGGTGGTGGTGAGTAGTAGTGGTGGTGGTGAGTAGTAGTGGTGGTGGTGAGTAGTGGTGGTGGTGAGTAGTGGTGGTGGTGGTGAGTAGTGGTGGTTAGTAGTGGTGGTGGTGAGTAGTGGTGGTGGTGGTGAGTAGTGGTGGTGGTGAGTAGTAGTGGTGGTGGTGAGTAGTGGTGGTGGTGAGTAGTGGTGGTGGTGGTGAGTAGTGGTGAGGGTGGTGAGTAGTGGTGAGGGTGGTGAGTAGTGGTGAGGGTGAGCCGTGGTGGTGGTGAGTAGTGGTGAGTAGTGGTAGTGGTGGTGAGTAATGGTGGTGAGTAGTGGTGAGTAGTGGTGGTGAGTAGTGGTGGTGAGTAGTGGTGGTGGTGAGTAGTAGTGGTGGTGGTGAGTAGTGGTGGTGGTGAGTAGTGGTGGTGGTGGTTAGTAGTGGTGGTGGTGAGTAGTGGTGGTGGTGGTTAGTAGTGGTGGTGGTGAGTAGTAGTGGTGGTGAGTCGTGGTGAGTAGTGGCGAGGGTGAGTAGTAGTGGTGAGTAGTAGTGGTGGTGAGTAGTAGTGGTGGTGGTGAGTAGTGGTGAGGGTGGCGAGCCGTACCGGGCCGGGCTGCCCCCCCTGCCCCCCTGCCCCCCGTGTCGTGGTGGAGGCTGCGGCACCGCGTCCCGAAGCGGCAGCGGCCACGAGAGAAGAATTTACAGAGCGCCGCCTCCGCCGTGGGGCCCTCCACGCTGGGCTCCTCCGTCCTGGGCTCCTCCACGCTGGGCTCCTCCGTCCTGGGCTCCTCCACGCTGGGCTCCTCCACGCTGGGCTTCTCCGCCCTGGGCTCCACCATGGGCTGCTCCACGCTGGGCTCCTCCACGCTGGGCTCCTCCACGCTGGGCTCCTCCACGCTGGGCTCCTCCACGCTGGGCTCCTCCACGCTGGGCTCCTCCACGCTGGGCTCCTCCACGCTGGGCTCCTCCACGCTGGGCCCGTCCATCTTGAGCTCCTCCACCGTTGTCCCTTCCACTCTCGCGCCTTCAACACCATCCCCCTCCGCACCTCGCTTCTCCGCCGTGGGCCCCTCCATCCTGAGTCCCACCACTCCTGAATCCACCTCCACCACTGAGCACCTCCACCCCTGGGCTCGCTCGATCCCAGGCTCCACTCCGTCTGTGTTGTGCTCTCCGCTCTCCGCTCCCCACCCTCTGTTCAGGATCTGTCACCTGGGCGACTCACCTGGGCTGACGTCACCGGGGGGTGGGGTGTGACTCACCTGGGCGTGACGTCACATGGGCGGTGACTCACCTGGGCGTGACGTCACATGGGTCACTGCCCCCCCCCATCCCTTCCCTCCACGCTTGCGAAACATTCGTGGTGGTGGAGGGGGGGTGGAGGGGGGGTGGTGGAGGGGTGGTGGTGGAGGGGGGGTGGAGGGGGGGGTGGTGGAGGGGTGGTGGTGGAGGGAGGGGGGTGGAGGGAGGGGGGTGGTGGAGGGGGGGGGTGGAGGGGGGGGGGGTGGGGGAGGGGGGGGTGGAGGGGGTGGTGGTGAAGGGGGGGTGGATGGGGGGTGGTGGAGGGTGGATGGGGTGGTGGTGGATGGGGGGTGGTGGAGGGGGTGGTGGGGGGGGGTGGAGAGGGGGGTGCGAAAGAGCTTTATAGCTCATCGCATTTCCCCTTGAGTCTAAAAATAAATATTCGGATTTCTGAACATCTGAGCCGCTTTTAAAACATTCCGGGCGCTTGACAGCCTACGATCCTCCCCATCCCTGAGGACGTAAACCCCTCGCGAGAAATGGATCACGGCGCTATGAAGCTGCACAGATCATCGGGCAGGCTATGAGACTGTGGTTGACCGGGGTCGCGTAGCCCACGTGCCCGAACCACCGCCGGTGACCACCGCATTCTGTTTGGCCGGATAGAGAGAGGAGGAGGAGGGGGGGGCTGCGAAACGTCTGTTTAAAGAGCTTCATAGCTCGTCGGATTCCCCCCAGTATGAGCAAATATTCGGATTGTGAACGGGCACGACACGGGCTGCTGCTGAAGAGATGGAGCTGAGTGGACTTGCCTACGACGGTGTTAGGATCGGCCTCCGTGGAGGAGGAGGAGGCTCGTGAAGGACGCGTCACGTGACCTCTCGCGGTGCACCGAGCCTGGCACGAGCGATCACGCCCCCCAGAACTGACTGTCGTAAAACGCTTTACTGCATCTCCACTCAAATCCCCTTTACGCCGTAAAGTTGGTTTGACGTACACCGGTGAAGGTGGGGGGGGGGCCTGGGTTGCTTTACGACAGTGTCGTGAAGCGTTGCCAGTTGGGGGCCACGTGGTCGGCGGTGGTTCGAGGGAGGTTGACGTTAAATTGGCGATAAATCGATTCTAATTCCGGCGGTAATCGATACCTATCGGTTCGAATTGCTATCGATTAAAAGTCTTCGGAGCAATAATCTCGAGGCATCGATTACCTGAGATGAATCTCTTCTTGTGCGGCGCGTATGTGATTTAATGTTGAAGTAAACCCAGTCCATGGATCGGCCAAAATCTTCAAATCGATAACTGTGGTCGATTAACTATTTACAATTTTCCAGAAGCGACCCATGGCCATCACAAGTGATCGATCAACGAAGTGGCAGACCAATCCAGACCTTATTGGTCGCCCCGTTCGCCTTATAAATAGTCAACAGGTTTTTCACCTTTTTTCTGGTAACAAAACAGCTGTTTTAAGATGTTAAAACACCAAACTGAAACCTTTTACAAGGAATCATGTCTGCATTCACCACAATGCTTGTGGTCAGAATGCAAACAAAATAAATACTCTGATAATATTGTCCTTGAAACTGAATGGTCCACACCAGAGACAGCTTTCTTTTAAGCCTCGTCTTTGGTGTGGACCATTCAGTTTCAAGGACAATATTATCAGAGTATTTATTTTGTTTGCATTCTGACCACAAGCATTGTGGTGAATGCTGACATGATTCCTTGTAAAAGGTTTCAGTTTGGTGTTTTAACATCTTAAAACAGCTGTTTTGTTACCAGAAAAAAGGGGAAACCCTATTATATTTTGGTACTGGCAAAGGAGGTCCCATGAAATAGACAACACATTTTGTTTTTCCCGTATTGAAACGGGGGTTGGGATCGAACCCACGACATCCTGCATACCAGGCGAGGCAGTTAACATCACCTAATCACCGCAGCTCAGAGGTCGCAACCGGGTACCCGATACCCGTACCCTACCCGATACCCGGCTACCCGTACCCGGCCGGGTACGGGTACCCGTTTGCGACCCTGGTGCGGCCGGGTACGGGTACTGGTAGGCCGTGAGTCACTGGTGAGTCACCGTTTGTCACTCATTTGCCAACGTCTTGTCTCTTCTCACAATTCAAGTTCCTAGAATCAACCCACCCGCGCCTGCAACATGGCTTCATCCCAGAGGTCGCAATCGGGTACCCGATACCCGTACCCTACCCGTACCTGGCCGGGTATGGGTACGGCCGGGTACGGGTAAGGAATCAAAACCCGTTTGCGACCTCTGCCTCTCTGGCCCTGCAGCTCCCCTTCTTTAACGGTTGCCACTCTCCCGTCTGAAGGTGGGAAACCCCTACAAGCCACGCCTCATTATTCTGATGCCATCAAGCCCCCCACCCCTGCCTGCAAACCCTTGAACTCAGCTCATACCTCTTGCAGACCGGTGCTGCTTGCGCCGCACTGGGACAGCATCTGCCGGGGGTTCCCCTTGGCTAGACCACACGGCGATCATTGCCCCCTGTTGGCCAACTCGCACCCACTCGAAGGTGCTAAGCCAGCCTTGTGCCGCACAGGGACAGCTGCTACTGGGGATGCCCCTTGGCTGGACTAACGCAGGGCACTTATACGAGATGAAACGCATAGGAAGCACGTGGTATCGCTACAAAGTGTATGACGACGACGGCACGAGCCGTGATGTTGACTTTTATTGATTACCGCCCCTCGTTCACCCAGGAAAAGTCTCACCGAGTCTCAAGACTTATTTTTAGGAGGGTCCTGCCGAGCATTCACAGGAGGGGGCGATGTTGCCGCTGCTGCGTGTGATCCCAATTGGGTGCCAGGGTGGCGAGATGTTGACTACCTCGCCGGGTATGGAGAAGGTCGTGGGTTCGATCGCGACCCTGACGCCTGCTGTATATTTGTAGTTTGCGTGTCTCTCTCTCCCCCCGTGGCTGTGTGGATTTTTCTCCGGGTCTTCCGTTTTTTTCCCCTCCACATTTAGAATAGTTACGCGTTTAGAGTATTTGGCCGCTAAAAATTTCCACAAGGTGATAAGCCACTTCGTTGAGCCATCATTTGTGATAGCCAGGTTGCTTCTGAAAAAATAGCTACACAGCTCAATGGGGCCTTATCTGGTCAAATAAAAAAAATTCGATTTGAAGCTTTCTTGACTGCAGGGATTCATCTTCTTGGTTCTTTCGGTAAAGTCACGTAGAAGGGAAATAATAAAATATTTTTATTATTATTTTCTTTTAAAATATTTTTATTCTTATTTTATTACTTCCCTTCTACGTGACTTTGCCGAAAGAACCAAGAAGAAAAATAAAAAAAGTTTCATACTTTATTAATGTGCAGGTCAGCATTGCGGGTGATTTGGCCAGGACATGTTACACTGTTTGCTCTTTTAGCTGTAGCGAGGAAGCCGGAGGAAACCCATGCAGAAGAGGGGAGGGTGGGATCATACAAACTCTAGTGTCAGGAATCGAATCCAGACGCCTTTCTTCCTGCGAGCCACTCCGATCGAGCCAGCCTGACCGATAAAATCCGTCGGAGCATCGAGTCTTCAAAAGTACCACACGTCTCAGTTGTATTCAAACTCTTTTAATGAATTTGTTATAAAAGTGACTTATTGTCTGTGTGCCCATAGGAAACGCACCGCTAACAGAAACACACAAACACACACGTGGGTACCAAACAAAGACGGGACGGACACCGCATGAGTACTGGCAGACATATGGCAGACATGAAGCTCACACACGGACTGCACATGTATCATGCACATGCCGCTCACACGCGCCACACACACTCACACCACGCACTTTTACGTAACACACCACACCAAACACACACAATACCACTCACACCCACCGCACACACTGTCAGACTCCACAAAGACAAAGTATAGCCTTTAACAGACTGTTGGTGCAGGTGCTGTTAGCGAGCACCTTTGAAGGCCGGAAGAGTACACAAGGGGGTGGGTGGCCAGCACCACGCCCGACCGCCTTTTTCTCCCCAGTGGCGATGTTTACATGCCGCACCAGGTACTCTTTTTATGCTGAGTCGACCAAGGGGAGACCCAAGACCGGTTCAGATAATCGTCACTGGCGTGCTAACCGCTACTACTACCGCTCCCCACAACCTGACACAACCACACACTTTCACTAAATACCCCACCCCACTCATTCACTGTGCACCCTATCAGACACCACACACACTCACCACACACTCACACACACGCGCACACACTCAATACACGCACACACTCACCACACACACACACACGCGCACACACTCACCACACACACACACCGCACACACTCACCACACACACCACCACACACACACCACACATGCCACACACTCAACACACACTCACCACGTGAGCCCCTCCGACACTGTGCCCACCACGTGCTTGTGCCCCGTGCAGGGTGGCGCCGCTGTGCGCTGTGCCTTGAGACTCGATCGCGCGACGGGGCTAGCGTGCAGGTGCCTCGCTGTGCTTTACGTCGTGTGCCGTGCACCCGTGCCCCCCCCATGCCCCCTCTGTACCCCTTTAACACCCCCCCCCCCCCCCCCACGTGACATCACCCCAGTCAGTACTTCCAGCTCCCGACCGGGGCCCTCGGCGTGCGGTCCGTGGCGCCAGCCGCCTTCCAGTACTCGAGGACGTCCAGCAGGTCGCCCAGCTCGTTGTGGCGCACGAGGTGCACCTTGTGCTGCAGGGCGCGGCCCGCGGGGATCGCGGGGCCCCG
>WFAB01003097.1:15000-21204 GCA_018977245.1 Lethenteron camtschaticum | reverse complement strand
GTGGGCGTGAGACGGCGGCGATGCAAAGAGGTGGAGGAGATGGAGATGAGGAGAGGAGGAGGCGGCGATGGAGTCGCGGTACGGGTATCGGACCGGTCCAAGGCGTTTTCGGCGGGCGAATGAGGCCGTGGTGGGGCCGGTTCGGAGTCTGAGGCGAGGTGACGACGGTGAGGAGGCAGCGTGAGGGCTTCGAGTTAAATGGAGCGCGTTTGTTGAGGGGGGTGGAAGTGTTGAGGGATGCTGAGGGGAATGGGGGGAGGGGGGGCTGTAAAATGGCGGGAAAAAAGAACGGAGTCTGAGGCAGCTGCTGCTGCTGCTGCGTGGAGCGCGCCGTGGTGAGTGAGGGGGGGGGGGCACGTGCAGACCGGAAACGGAAGGGCGGGGCGTAGCGCGTGGTGAGTGTGGGGGGGGGCACGTGCCGACCGGAAACGGAAGGGGCGGGGCGTAGCGCGTGGTGAGTGAGTGGGGGGGCACGTGCAGACCGGAAACGGAAAGGGGCGGGGCGTACTTGAGAGGGGGCACGTCG
Organism: Lethenteron camtschaticum; assembly: GCA_018977245.1. Classification (NCBI taxonomy): domain Eukaryota; kingdom Metazoa; phylum Chordata; class Hyperoartia; order Petromyzontiformes; family Petromyzontidae; genus Lethenteron; species Lethenteron camtschaticum. Next base: position 20,678 of record WFAB01003097.1, on the reverse strand, counting down.
AAGAAACGAGGCGGGTGGCGTGGAGTGAGTGGGGGGGGGGCACGTGCGAGAACGGAAGGGGGGGCACGGGGTAGTAGGTGGGGGGGCACGTGCGACGACGAACGTAGCGCGTGGTGAGTGGTGGTGGGGGGGGGGCACGTGCCGACCGGAAACGGAAGGGGCGGGGCGTAGCGCGTGGTGGTGAGTGGGGGGGGGNCACGTGCAGACCGGAAACGGAAGGGGCGGGGCGTAGCGCGTGGTGAGTGGGGGGGGGGCACGTGCAGACCGGAAACGGAAGGGGCGGGGCGTAGCGCGTGGTGGTGAGTGGGGGGGCACGTGCAGACGGAAACGGAGGCGGGGCGTAGCGCGTGGTGAGTGAGTGGGGGGGGGGCACGTGCAGACGGAAACGGAAGGGCGGGGCGTAGCGCGTGGTGAGTGAGTGGGGGGGCACGTGCAGAACGGAAACGGAAGGGGCGGGGCGTAGCGCGTGGTGAGTGAGTGGGGGGCGAGCACGTGCCGACCGGAAACGGAAGGGGCGGGCGTAGCGCGTGGTGAGGGAGTGTGGGGGGGGTGAGGGGGAGGGGCTGTGGGGGCTGAGAGGGGGGGGGCTTGAGGGAGAAGGGGGAGGGCTGTGGGGGTGAGAGGGGAGGGGCTTGAGGGAGAAGGGGAGGGGCTGTGGGGGCTGAGAGGGGAGGGCTTGAGGGGGACTTGAGGGGGAGGGGCTTGAGGGAGGGGGAGGGCTGTGGGGTGAGAGGGGAGGGGCTTGAGGGGAAGGGGGAGGGCTGTGGGGGCTGAGAGGGAGGGGCTTGAGGGAGAAGGGGGAGGGCTGTGGGGGTGAGAGGGGGAGGGTGGGGGCTGAGAGGGGGAGGGGCTGTGGGGCTTGAGGGAGAAGGGGGAGGGGCTGGGGGGGAGGGGCTGGGGGGTGAGAGGGGGAGGGGCTTGAGGGGAAGGGGGGGCGGGGAGGGAGAAGGGGAGTGGGGGAGAGGGGGCTGTGGGGCTGAGAAGGAGGGGGAGAGGCTTGAGGGGAAGGGGAGGGCTGTGGGGAGGGGGAGGGGCTTGAGGGAGAAGGGAGGGCTGGGGGGAGAGGGGAGGGGCTTGTGGAGGCGAGGGGCTGTGGGTGAGAGGGAGGGGCTGTGGGCTGAGAGAGGGCTGGGGTAGAGGGGAGGGGCTTGAGGGGAAGGGGAGGGCTGTGGGGGCTTGGAGATGTGAATACTCCAAATACACTAAACGTGTTTCTACAGACCCATAAGACCCATCGAGACCCATAGAAACCCATACTCATAGAGACCCACAGAGACCCACAGAGACCCAGAGACCCACAGAGACCCATACATAGAGACCCATTCACACAGAGACCCATACCCACAGAGACCCATTCACATTNCAGAGACCCATACCCACAGAGACCCANTCACAGAGACCCATACTANCACAGAGACCCATACTCATAGAGACCCATATTCACGNTAGAGACCCACACTCACAGAGACCCATACTCATAGAGACCCATATTCATAGAGACCTATACCCACAGAGACCCATACTCACAGAGACCCATACTCATAGAGACCCATACTCACAGAGACCCATACCCACAGAGACCCATACTCACAGAAACCCACACTCATAGAGACCCATACCCACAGAGACCCATACTCAGAGACCCATACCCACAGAGACCCACACTCATAGAGACCCACACTCATAGAGACCCATACTCAGAGACCCATACCCACAGAGACCCATACTCACAGAGACCCATACTCATAGAGACCCATATTCATAGAGACACAGAGACACAGAGACCCATACTCATAGAGACCCATACTCACAGAGACCCATACCACAGAGACCCATACCCACAGAGACCCATACTCACAGAAACCCACACTCATAGAGACCCATACCCACAGAGACCCACACTCATAGAGACCCACACAGAGACCCATACCCACAGAGACCCATACCCACAGAGACCCATACCCACAGAGACCCATACTCACAGAGACCCATACTCACAGAGACTCATAGAGACCCACAGAGACCCATACCCACAGAAACCCATACTCATAGAGATCCATACTCATCGAGAACCATACTCAGAACCCCATAGAGACCCATACTCACAGAGACCCATACTCACAGAGACCCATACTCAGAGACCCATATAGACCCATATAAACCCATATAGAGCCCTATACCGATCATCAGAGAACCAACTAAAATTAAACTACGTAACTCCTTTTCAGAAGCGACCGCGCTGGCTATCACAAGTGATATCGGCTCAACCCAGCGGCTGATATCATTGTCATCACGTGGCAATTTATATCAGCAACCAGGCGCTGTAGTTAGCATCTCATAGCCACCGTGATGATGATGAGAGAGAGAGACGCAGACTCCAGATATACAGCAACAGGCATCGTCAGGGTGGGATCGAACCCACGACCTCCTGTGTACCAGGCGAGGTAGTCAACATCTCCTAGCCACCGTGATGATGATGAGAGAGAGAGACGCAGACTCCAGATATACAGCAACAGGCATCGTCAGGGTGGGATCGAACCACGACCTCCTGTGTACCAGGCGAGGTAGTCAACATCTCCTAGCCACCGTATTTTAGGCAGGAAATGAGTTTTCAAATTTAGATTTTTTTTTCTGGGGGAGGACCCCCAGACCCCTGGAAGGTTTGGTCCCCCCAATGTTGACTCCATCGCTACGGCTTTGGCGCTGTCCATTCAGGACGCTGCCGTGGAAGAATTCCCGGCATTGCGAGCACTCCCATGAGCGACACGCGAAGACAGGTCAGAGTTTCAAGTCCTTTTTATTCAACCTCCGTCACACAGCTCTCTCCACTCCTTCATCCACAGCTCTCTCTTTCATCCACAGCTCTCTCCTTCATCCACAGCTCCCTCCTTTATCCACAGCTCTCTCCTTCATCCACAGCTCTCTCCTTCATCCACAGCTCTCTCCTTCATGCACAGCTCTCTCCTTCATCCACAGCTCTCTCCTTCATCCACAGCTCTCTCCTTCATCCACAGCTCTCTCCTTCATCCACAGCTCCCTCCTTCATCCACAGCTCTCTCCTTCAACAGCTCTCTCCTTCATCCACAGCTCCCTCCTTCGTCCACAGCTCTCTCCTTCATCCACAGCTCTCTCCTTCATCCACAGCTCCCTCCTTCATCCACAGCTCTCTCCTACCACCACAGCTCTCTCCTTCATCCACAGCTCTCTCCTTCATCCACAGCTCCTCCTTCATCCACAGCTCTCTCCTTCATCCACAGCTCTCCCATCACCACAGCTCCTCCTTCATCCACAGCTCTCTCCATCACACACAGCTCTCTCCTTCATCCACAGCTCTCTCCTACCACCACAGCTCCCTCCTTCATCCACAGCTCTCTCCATCACACACAGCTCCCTCCTTCATCCACAGCTCCCTCCTTCATCCACAGCTCTCTCTCCATCACCACAGCTCTCTCCTTCATCCACAGCTCTCTCTCTACCCACAGCTCCCTCCTTCATCCACAGCTCCCTCCTTCATCCACAGCTCCCTCCTTCATCCACAGCTCTCTCCTTCATCCACAGCTCCTCCTTCATCCACAGCTCCCTCCTTCATCCACAGCTCCTCGTTCTGCTGGATGATGCCTTCCCACACCTAGTCCCGACCAGCCCATGTTTGGAGGTAATAATAGTAATCATACGTAAAAAAATATTTTAAAATACCAGTGCGATTTCAAACTCGACTTCATGATACGGAGTCAAATCACGTAGGCTCGGGTGCCCGTCCAGAGCTCTGAGTTATTCCTACCCCTGTCGGAGCCTCGATTTGGATGTAAAATATCGGAGCGTATTAGGCCGTGTGCTCTCTCCCCCCCCCCCACCTCCGCTCCTCCACAATCTACGCGCTCTGAAAGAGGCCCCAGTATCCGAAACGTCGTCCGTTGTTCCCTTTTAAGGCCACGTGCTGTGCGTGCCAGTGCGGCAACGTGTGTGCAATCGTGTGTGCAGTGTGCCGTGTGTGCCAGTGGAGCTCTGTGTGTGCCAGTGCTGTGNTGTGTGTGTCTGCCAGTGGGNTGCCGTGTGTGTGTGTGCGTGTGTGTGTGCGTGTGTGTGTGTGCGTGCGTGTGTGTGTGTNCGTGTGTGTGTGTGTGCGTGCCAGTGTGTGTGTGTGCGTGTGTGTGTGTGTGCGTGTGTGTGTGTGCGTGCCAGTGCGTGTGTGTGTGTGCGTGCCTGTGTGTGTGTCTGTGTGTGCGTGTCTGTGTGTGTGTGTGTGTGTCTGTGTGTGCATGTCTGTGTGTGTGTCTGTGTGTGTCTGTGTGTGTGTGAGTGTGTGTGCGGTGCCGTGTGTGTGTGTGTGCGTGTGCGTGCGTGTGTGTGCGTGCCAGTGCGTGTGTGTGCGTGCCAGTGTGTGTGTGTGTGTGCGTGCCAGTGCGTGTGTGCAGTCTTCAGGCCTGCTCGATAGCCACGAGGTAGACAGCGAGGAAGACCAAGTTGCCAGCGACGTACACGGCCAGCACAGACTTCTTGAACGTGTGGCCCTGTAGACACAGACACACACATAGACACACAGACACCACATAGACACACACATAGACACACACACATAGACACACACACACACATAGACACACAGAATAGATCCACACACANATAGAACAGAATACAGACACACACACACATAGCACACACACACACACACACNCACACACACACACACACATAGACACACAGACACATAGACACACACACATAGACACACACACATAGACACACACACACACACCCTGGTCACCCCCTCCCTGCGTCACCCCCCCCCCGCGTGCACCCCCCCCCCGCGCACTCCCCCCGCATCACCCCCCCCCCGCGTCACCCCCCCCGCGTGACCCCCCCCCCCGCGTCACCCCCCCCGCGTCACCCCCCCCGCGTCACCCCCCCCCACGTNACCCCCCCCCCCNACGTGACCCCCCCCCCCCACGTGACCCACGGTGTCGTTNCGGTCGCCTCGTTCCTTGGCCACGGGGCCGGCCACTCACGCACTCCAACCCCCCCACGGCACATGCAGCCTGGGGCAGTGGAGACACACACAGACACACACACAGACACACACACACAGTCACACACACACAGCACACACACACACAGCACACACACAGNCACACACACACACACAGTGACACAGNCACACACACACACACACACACACACACACAGACACACACAGNCACANACACACACTACNCACACACACACACTCACACACACACACACACATGGNCACACACACACACAGNCACACACACANTCACACACACACACACAGACACACACACAGTCACACACACACNGTCACACAGACACACACATAGTCACACACACACACACACACACACACACAGACACACACACACACACACAGACACACACACACCACACACACACGACACNGACACACAGACACACACACACACACNCNCACACACACACACACACACACAGNCACAANACNCACACAGACACACACACNCACACACACACACAGTNACACCACACACACAGNCACACACACACACACACTNACACACACACACTCACACACACACAGACACACACAGNCACAGNCACACACACACACACNCACACACACACACACACACACAGTCACACACACACACGACACACACAGACACACAGACACAGNCACACAG